>JAQFZE010000322.1:0-29604 GCA_034695245.1 Dicyrtomina saundersi | reverse complement strand
TGGGGAGTTAAGGCTGATGTTGACGTCGATGATAAAGAAAGGCGGAATTTGAAAAACACGGTGTTTCGCGGTGGGGCGTGACGTCACACTGCTCCATTTTACTTCGAGATTCACCATGCAGCCGAGGAGAATTAGCAATATATTAAATGCACAATTAAAACCCAATTCGAGATAATTTTACCTTAATTCTAGTCTTATCCGAAATATGAATATGCAGAGCAATGTATAGTATAACACTTAATGGCGTATTAACACTGAAACTAATCTATTTTACCGATTAATTAAGAGCACAAAAAAGACACGTCCGTCGGCCAGACACACTACAGACTCTATATAGATAAGAAGCGTAGTATATCCCTCCTCCAATGTGTAAATAATTGCAAATAAAAACATTAAGCTCCAAAAGCGTGTACTTTTTGTAGTAATCAACCATAGTTCACATCGCGTATAATATAAATTACGCTAGAAAATGCTATGGTTACATCTTCTGCTTAAGGTATAGCTGGAAATAACCCTAATAAAATTTAGATTATTAAAAATACGCCCAGCAAAGATCTTTAAACAAAAATTCACCCAAAATAAAACGTAAGCTACCACATCACTACGAAACTGTACTGCCATTGTTATATGCTTCGCCAAAAAGAAATGGGCAATTAATGTGTGATGGCTTTACCTTTACATAGCTAAATGACTTAAACAACTGTCTAATTTAAATATTTACTCTCTGCTACCCCTATTCCAACCTCAACCTCAGAATACTAACAACTAATAAGGGATTGCATACGTAAGCACATTGATATGCACTGCATTCAACCCAATGCTACCAGACTTCTTGTTGTGTGTGTCAAGACTTGTGGTCTTATTATTGCCGCTATTACCTAAATACCTTAAACCGACTGTCAAGGTCGGTCAATAGTCTCTAATGTTCAATGCCCTACCAATTTAATTTCCACCATCGTCAACTACTATCTTAAACCTATTCTGATGTCATCCAAATCCTACGTCAGGGACACACATTTTAATTTGAGAATCATCACGTCCAGACAAAAAAGAAGAGATTGGGAGTTGGCGACCTATTTCAATTTGCTCCATTTTGCGAAGAATAGTTGAACAAGTATTGGATAGAAGGCTTAATCAGTATGTTTTGCTAAATGGAAATCAGGTGGGGTTAACCAAGCATCCAGGTACGTACATTAATATCTCTTTTGTTAATAGGTGCTTAGGTAAAGATAAGCAACAAAAACTTGACTGCTGTATCGTATTTCTTGATGTAAGAAAAGCGTTTGAAGAACTGTCCCATAACCACATTCAAAATAAACTTCAACATACTGCTATTCCTTCAGCTCTGCGCGACTTGACAGTATCTTTAATGAAAGAGAACACTTCCCAAATACAAACACAGAGCGGACTGTCAAAGCCAATTTTAGTTCAACGTAGCGTCTTTCAAGGGTCGCCACTGTCATTTCGTCTTTTTAATGTCTTCATAGACCATGTACTGAAAGAATTGACTAAGTATAAGTTTTATAAGAGTTTGGGTTTCCTATTTATCCTGATGTTTCTAAGATATCGGCTAGAGCGTTTGCTGATGATGTTGCTTTATTTGCCCACTCAATCAAAGCTGCTAAAGAGCTTACCAAGATTGCTTTTCATAATTTTCAAAAAGTTGGGTATGAAATTAATTTTGAAAATCCAAAGTAATAAATATTCAGAAAGGTGAATTATGTGAAGAATCACTAGTGCTAGATGAAAATTGTAAGATTAGTGCGATTCAAAACGGTGAGCGTATTAGATATCTTGGAGTAAACTTCACTAATTAAATTATTTTTGACCCAGCCAAAGTGATAAAAAGCTTTGAAAAAGATTTGCAAAACCTTGTTGGTACGCCCATGCTTTATCCAAATCATAAATTAAAAATTATTAATCAATATTTCTGGCCAACTTTGATTTACCCATTGCAAACTGCACCGTTATACAAATTGTCTACTAAATTTCTGTTGGATCTGGACAAAATGGTCAAAAGTTCAGTTAAAGAGATAATTGGACTTCCTGCAGACACTCCTGACGCTATGCTATATACCACAAAAAGTCATCGTGGGCTCCAAATTGTTCGTGCAACATGGGAGGCGTTCATCCAGCAGTATAATATTTGTGTATCTCTACTTTCATCACAAGATAAATATATGCCGTATGTTCGTAAAGTAGAGGACAAAATTCAACAGTGCATACATGCTTTCAAAGTTGGATAAAAATGAAATTGAGGCACTGGTTACTGCTCATCCTAAAACTAAACCTAGTCAAATATTACAAAAAAAGTTGCGGGACCAGGAATATGATAAATATTGTGAATTACCCCAAAAGGGTATGGGGATCAAAGTCTTTCAAAAATATCTAACAGGGAACCGTATTATTATGGATAAAGTAGGACTTACAACGTCCGAATGGGTGTCAATTTTAAAAATGTCTTCTAATGTGTATCCGGTTAAGTCTATTCCAGGTCGCTGCCTAGGTGAACCTTGTTGCCGTCATTGTAACAAGATAGAAACCCTAAGTCATGTCCTTGGTAGCTGTTCTAGAGGTGATTTATTGCAAAACACAAGACATCATGAAATTCAGTCTATTATTGCGAGGCATTTACGTAAAGCTTTTTCCGGTGCACAACGGTTTTGGAAAGTTCACGAGGAGGTCACCTGTACAGATACTAGTCAACGAGATGACATTTTGTTTTATGATGCGCCGTCTAAAGTTGGTTACATTATAGACCCAACAGTGAGGTTTGAGAAAAATGAAGACCAAGCCAAAGAAGTAGATCTGGAGAAGCAAACGATATAAAATCCGTGCATCCTATATTTTATGAAGCAGTATAGATTGGAGAAAATGGAAGTTATAGGATTGTTTGTGGGTGCCAGGGGTACTATCACTAAGTTTTTTTAATACGTTAGGAAATCTTTTATATTGCCACATTCTATGGTCAAAGAAGTTATTTTGGCTGCTGTTTGAGGATTAAACAAAATTTCGCATCATCATTTATATGCCATAACTCCATCTTAGAATTTTAATCCATGATGTACTATATTACATTGCATTTATGTGTAAATATTTTTTGTTAAACAATCTATGTTTGTTACTGTGTCGTTTAGGCAAGTACGATTGTGTACCAGTGTAAATAAAATTTTTACGTTCTCTCTCTTAGTGTATATATTTTTAGTATAGTGTAGATGTAACCTAGATATCTAATGTATATACAAATGTTAAGTATACTGTTGAATAATTAAATGTTCTGTATTTGTAAGACTCGTATATTTTAATTGTATAGTATATATGCGACCTAGTTGCTTAATATAAACATTACTTGTGTAATACTTATATTTATTAAATAATAAGCTCTAGCTTGTAAGAAGTGTATATATTGTTAGTATAGTGATGATGTAACCTAGATATGTAATGTATATACAAATGTTAATTATACCGTTGAATAATTAAATTTTCTGTATTTCATGTATATAAATGCTTTAATTGTAATAAATTCAAAAACCTTGTATTTTTGTATATTAACCTGCCTTGTGTACTATTACAGCTCATTCACAATTTGATTCAGCTAGGTGATGCATCTTATTATATGGCGTTGCACATATGTTCACTTTGTTTTCACAGTTTGCATTAGAATTAGCACGCAGCAGCAGAGACACAAATTATTGGCAACAGTAACTATGCATTGACTCTTTTCCCCTCTTATCGCATTAAATTGAATTTATTCGCACATTATCAGATCTATCCACCTACCTACACACCTACATGCTCCATGTCTCCTTTCCCTGTATCCCTCCCTCTATTCCTAACTTCCTTTCTATACCAACACTCTGTCTGCCTCCTCTCCTCCAGCCCCAGAATACCCGGGACAATTACTCTCTTTCTCCCATTAACCACTTTAACCAACTCTAAAAAACCCAATCCTTCGTTCTGTCTGTAGTGACAGCAATGTCATCCAATTAATATTTCCTGCACCACCAGTTAATTCCCGAAATCGATCGCCCAATTTGTCCAACATTGTAGTCAAAACGTCTTTACTCTCTAAATCACCCATTTACCCTAACCCTGATACAATCCCAAGCCGTACCCATACTACAACAACAAAGCGTATCCAACAAAAATCACAGCAACGAAATTATATCAAATTTTACTAGCCAATCCACATGTCATATGCCATAAAATGTACTATCTGCTCCAACCTAATCTACATCAGTCAAAATTCCAGGCTGCTCTTCGTCCGATTTCGTAAGCATCTTGCCCACGTAAGACGCAACTCAGGGTTCAAGCAAGTAACCCTCCTGTTAAATCACCGCAACCACACATTGGACATTAAAAAAATAACCTCCCTCACATCCGCAACCAAAGGTTCTGTTTTTGGTCGTTACTTAAAATAAATAAGAAGTTTTTAGTTTATTACATGTTTTTCCTTTTTAGATGCTGAGCATCTATTGAAATGGTTTTGTGTGTCGTCTGTCCGTCCGTCCGTCTGTTAGCCGTGCTCCACAGGTCAAAGTTTTTAAATGAATTTAGTGGAACTGCACCTAAATTCTTACAAATGCGAGCAAGAGGTGCCATATTGTTTTTGAAGGTAATTGGACCAACCAGTTATCCACAATTAACAGTTGAGTGGCCCCATGTCAAAAATCAGGAAAGAAAGCTTCTAAAAACCACCGGAATGCGTGTAACCACATACAAAACAAATGCACAAAACTCATATACATACCATTGTGTTTAAATTCTGCCAGGCAAATACAAGTTTTCCAATCTACGCTACAGTGCAGGCAGTGGTCATTTGGTCTCTTACTTTAGACACGCACGCAAAGAATGTTGTTGTGGAGGCTTAAAGGTTACGCACAAATAATGTCACGTGAATAAAAATTTACGTTCGACGTACGTTGAAGTAATAAAAGGCGAGTCTACAGGGGTTTCTTTGATAAGTGATGGATAGCGAGCCTCCAGAGGTTTCTTCGACAAGTGAAGGACGGCGAGCCTCAGGGGTTTTTTGATAAGTAACAGACGGTGAGACTTTATTTTTATTTTAATGAGTAATGGACAGCAAGCCTCCGGGGGTTTCTTAGAAATTCATGGACGGCGAGTCTTTAGGGGTTTCTTTTATAGGTGATGGACGGTGAGCCTCCGCGGGTTTCTTTGATTGCTAATGGACAGCGAGCCTCCTGGGATTTCTTTAATAAGTGATTGACGGCTAGCCTCAGGTGGTTTAATTAATAATTGATAGACGGCGAGCCTCTACGGTTTCTTTGATAAGTGATGAACGGCGAGCTGCTGGAAATTGTTTTGATAAGCAATGGACGGCGAGTTTTTAGAGTTTCTTTGATAAGTGATAGACGGCGAGCCTAAGGGATTTCCTTGATAAGTAATGGATGGCTAGCCCTAGAAGGTTTCTTTGATAAGTGATGGAGAGCGAGCCTGCGGGGTTTCTCTGATAAGTGATGGAAAGCGGGCCTCAGGAGATTTCTTCGATAAGTTATGAACAGCAATTCTTTGAGGGTTTGTTTTATAGGTAATGGACAGTGAGCTTTCGCTGGTTTTTTCAATAAGTGATGGACGGCGAGCCTCGAGAGATTTCTTTAATAAGTGATTGATGGCTTGCCTTTAGTGGTTTCTTTGATAATTATTGGACAGCGAGCCTCCGGGAGTTTGTTTGATAAGTGATGAACGACAAGCCGCAGGGGGTTTCTTTGATAAGCAATGGATGACGAGCCTTGAGTGTTTCTTTGATAAGTGATAGACGGCGAGCCTTAAGGGTTTCTTTGATAAGTGAAGGATGGCTAGCTCCAGGAGGTTTCTTTATTAAGTGATGGACGGCCAGCCTGCAGGGTTTCTGTGATAAGTAATGGACACCGGGCCTTTTCATTGATAAGTGATGGACGGCGATTGTTTGAGGGTTTATTTGATAAGTGATGGACAGTGAGCCTTTGCGGGTTTCTTTGATAAAAGATAGAAGGCGAGCACCAGGGGGTTTCTTTTATTAGTGATAGATGGCTTGCCTTTAGTCGTTGCTTTGATAATTGTTGGACGGCGAGTTTCCGGGAGTTTCTTTAATAGGTAATAAACGGCGAGTTGCTAGCGGTTTTTTTGATAAGTGATAGAAGGTGAACCTTTGGGGTTTCTCTAATAAGTGATGGAAGGCGAGCTTCCAGGGGCTTCTTCAATAAGTGATAAATGGCTGGTTGTTTTTGATAAGTCATGTTAGACAAACTTTTGGGGTTTTTCTGATTAGGGATAGACAGCGAGCCTCTGGAGGTTTCTTTGATAAGTGATGGAAGTCAAGCTTTTGGGGTTTTTTGATTAGTGATGGACGGCGAGCCTACGGGGGGTTCTTTGACAAGTATTGGACGGCGAGCCTCCAGGGTTTTTTAATACAGGATAGATGGCGAACCTTCAAGGGTTTTCTTGTTAATTTATAGACGGCGAGCCTTGGGAAGTTTCCTCACAACGTGATTGATGGCAAGCCCTAGGGGGTTTCTTTGAAAAGTGATAAATAGCCAACCTTTGGGGGATTTTTTCATAAAAGATGGACAGCAAGCCTCTGAAGTTTCTTTAATGAGTGATAAACGACGTGCTTCTAGAGGTTTTTCAATAACTGTTGGCCAGGTCAGGAAGTAACGGTCAACTTTATTGAGCGATTGCAGTTTGACTTTAGTAAGTCACGGCTAGCAAAACATTAATTATTCATTTTTTTTTTGTGTTTATGTCCTGCCATCCGTAGTACAGGTTGCACAATCGAACTTATTTATTTCAAATCATGCCATTTATGCAAAAAGTAATACGAAATACAACTTTAGGGGTAATTTTTTTGGTCTTAACAAAACACCTGTATTTCATAAATTATTTTATACCGTTATTTAAATAATCTTGCTTCTTTGAAGACGCCAATAATCACTGAAACTCAGCACCTACTTCGGGCCCACGGTCGCCTAATCTGGTGCGAAGCGCCGGAGTTTTTAAAGCTAATATAGTAAAGTTATAGTTATCAGTAAAAACATAAGCATATTAATGCTTATATAAATACTGGTTTCGTCAGTTTTTGGTGGTTATTTTAAACAAATAGGTATTTTTTAGTTAATTTCACACTTTCCTTTTTTAAGCTAATATAGTTAAATTATAGCTAACCGTAATAACATTATTATACTATTGCTTATATACATACGGTTATCTTTCGTTTTGGTATTTTTTTAATTATTAAAGTTTTTTAGTTTATAAGGTATTTTCTTTATTAGGTTTTTAATTACCGAATTATTTATTTTTTAAATTATTTAGAGGTACAAATTCCTACAATATAGATTTATGCATTTAAAACCAATTGAATTAAGTGTTATATGAACATATTAGCCAAAATCTTGATCATGTTTTGGTAACTACAATTTCTGAAAAGGAGATAAACAGGGTTAAACTTTGAGAATATGTGTACATTGAACCCTTTATTAATGTCTCGATTATCCAAAACAATGATTTGTATCACAAAGTTTTTATTTCCAGTAACAAATGTAATGCTGAACAGGAAATATACGCGCAAACAATTATTCTTGAGAAAACTGTGCGTTTTAAAATATTTGAAAAAGACAATGTTTTTAGGAAAGAAATTGATGCTTTCGATCTCTGTCTGCAAATTCTAAACATGAAAATGTTTTTTTGATCAAAATTTGTAGAAAATCGTTTTCATTTTTTCCTTTGCAAATTACCAGCTAAAAATACTTTTTATTAGAAATGGCTGAAAGATTTAAATTTGATGTATAATACTATGTCTAATTTAATTATTTTTGTAAAAACAGCAGTTTCAGCAGAACAAGTGGATGTAGTGGTAACAACTCAAAACTCTGGACTACTAACTACCGCCTTGCTAAAACAGAATTTAACAGCTATCAATCAGAAATACCCAATTGTAAATTATTCAGAAAAATCTAAACCCTACTGATAAGGCTAAAAAACAAGAAAAATTTGACGTTTGGTAACGCTTATTTAGGATTTGAAAGTACAACTTTAGGAACTAAATCTTAAACCTAAATCAGGCAAAAAGTCAATAGTCAATAAATGATAATGTAAATATATTCAAATATAAAGAAAAACTACTTGTTAAAGAACAACAAGTGAATTCAACAATTCTGAAAACTTTAGTAATGAATCGCCTAACTGAAGCAGATGTGTTTTGTACTAATACGAAAAATGAAGTTTAGTTTTTAGGTGAGCAACTAGGACAAGCTCGTTGTGCTTATACAAGATTAGAACAAAAAATTAAAAATCAGGAGTCAAAGCTTGGGAATTAAGTGGCAGTGTTTATTCAAGAAAATAATAAACAGTATGATGAATTCAATAGTTTTATGAGTGTTTAATCAAATACATAAAAATCAAGATGCAAAATTTAAAAGTTTTGTGCACTTTGGACACCATCAACAAAAAAATCATGAATTAAGGTTCGATACATTAGTGCAAGCACTAAATCATATCAAGAGGTTTATAATGTCAATAATAATGATTAATTGTTAATTGTAAATTTAAAGCAAATTATAAAAACCCTTGAGCAAGAAAAAAATAATTTTAAAATCAAAATCCAACGTTATCACGCGAACAAAATTGCAGAAAATAAAGTGTAAGCTGGTGCTCAAGACAAAGCACGAAGGCTACAGCAGGATATTTAAAATAATTAAAAACTCATCACAGTTCTAAACAATCAATTTATAGACAAAATGAATGCTACAACAGATAAAAGTGATTCTTTAATAGAATGACATGATTTAAGATCGTCACTGAGTTACTCTAAGCGCAAAGCGTGATCACAAAAAAGATTAAGATCGTCGCTAAGTAACTCTGATAGCGTAGCGCGATCAAGATTAGGATTACCTTTAAGAAGACGACAAATACCTGAAAACTGTACAACATGTAAAAAAATCTTACTTAGACCCTTAACGTATTAATAATAACACCTGTAACACACATTTTATACATTTTATGCATCAAGGCTAATTACTTAGCTGAAAGTAAAACAAGAATTAACCTTAAAGCTAAATTTCAGCATTCTAATTGTAATAAGGTTGAATCACCCATAAAAAACTAAATTTAAGTAATTGTAATAGTGATAAAATTGAAAAAATACTTAGTGGTATGTGTCTTTATTGTCATAAAACATTATTATGACAATGTAATTGTATAAATAAAAATGAAAAGTTCCCCTTACGTAACTCATTTAAACTGTAGGCATGTTTATTAGGTAAACAATAAGCAATATCAAAAACATCAAAGAGTAACAGATAAATGTGCATATTGTGATAAAATTGGTAATCGTTGTAATAAACCACGTCAAGGTGTGTAATTGTTGTTTTATTTCTAACTGCAGTTGTAATTGTGTTAGATTCAGCAGCGACTAGGCCGCCTTACCGGCAGGGGGAAAGACTTAGTCAGGTTAAGTTAAGTTGAGCGGCGGCCAGGCCGCCTTGAAGAGCGGGGTAAAGACGCTGTTAGGTTGAGTTAGGCTAAGTTAGAGAAAGTTTTTTAAAGTTAATTTTTAATAATTAAAGTGAGGTTATGTAGATTTGGTTTGAATTTTTCGTTATTCACATCTATTTTTATGTTGTTCGCATTTTATTACTGACTTTTTGCATATTCATGGGCATATGAAATTTGGATTTTATATTTTTTATATTCTGAACAATAACGCTTAGTAAAGAGGTCATCGCTAATGTTTCTTGGATCAACACTATCTAGCGGATTTTTCCAACACTAAAATTAAAACCTTGTAATTTAAGAGATGCAGTCAATATGACACATTTTAATTTATTATTTTAAATAAGTAATAGATAATAAAATAATAGGACCTCTAAAATGTTTATTTTAAATATGTGATAGGTGATGAAATAGATACAAAATAAACGCTTACGCTAACAAAACAACAGTAACGATAACGCTGACGATACGTGAACACTACAATAACAAAAAACAAAAATAGGTATAATTCATTTTTTTAAATTTTATCTATTAATTTTTTTTCTATAAAATATTCGGCATAAATAGATGCTTAATTTGTAAAAGGACCTTTAATAAGTCTTTTACGCAATCACAGTATGTTAATCATATGAATACTAAGAAAAATATAAAAAAATAAATTACAGTGACACAATATTATAACAATTAAAGAAACATACAATGATATAACGCTCATCATAATACTATAAAACAAGATTATTTAAGTGAGAGCTCTGATTTCATATCCAAGATCATATTGTGGTTACATAATACGTCACCAACAAGTATTGACAAAATAAAGGAGTTTAAACGGAAGCGTATTAACGTAACAACTTAGCTGTATTTTGAAAAAGTGGAAAAGAAGAATTTTACCTAGAGAGCACTATTGCGCTTGCCAATAAGAACAGTAAAAACAAAACACATTTTTTACAAACTAATTATGGTTTTTGTAATACAAAGAAAAACATTATTTTAAAGAGTCAACTTAAAATCAACTATGACATTAAAAAGACTAGTATTTATGAGTATTTTGACAGAATGCAGGAGTTAAGGCCAACCTGTTTTACTATAATTGCTTACACAAATAAAGAAACAAATAAAGTTGGAAACACTGATGGGTGGGATAATAATTCTGATTCTGATTAACATTTCAATAAACAATACAATTACAGTAATATATCGTACCATGTTTATAATCAGTTATTTTTATTTGTTTATTGTTGTTAGATAGAAAGGGTGTTAATAGGGTGTCTTAACACAAACAAAAGCAGTTAGAAATGCTGTTGTGTTGTTTAGATGTATTATTTTTAGACCCCCAATGACATATTTTTCATATTGTTGTATACTTTTGGCTTCTAGTATTAATATTAGTAATATATTTACAGCTTTTTTGTGATTTCATTATTAGTTTTACTAATAAATTTAAGTATTGAAATTATTTTATTATAAAATATTTATTTCATTACATGCATTTGTATTATTACCTGTATTATTAACAATACTATACATGATTCTTAAACATAAAAAACCACATGCATTAATACCTATTAATTGTAATTCAAAGGTTGAATAAACTATATTTGATTTTAAATAATAAGCTAATTCTACAGGTGGTCCATGTCCAAACGAATCAAAATAATAGTGTTTTTGATTGTTTTTATAACATAAAGTCTAATGAGTTCTAGGATTATTATTGCTGTCTTGATGTAATATTTCAAGTTCTTCTTTTTTAATATTTAGACTATTTAAATAATTATTTTTAATAAATACGCCTCTAAAAACATAGGTTTTATTGCAAATTTGTCTTGAATATTTATCAATTTCAATATTTGTTAATGCTTTTAGGAATGAGGTTTTAAAAAGCACCAAATTGTGTTTTTTTATCTATTTCAACGTTATATTGTTTTAGTTTAGCTAAATTTTTATCTTGTGATTTTGTACTATTAACTGCTTTAACAACTTGGCTAGCACCTCCTGCATCAGCACTTTCTCCACCTATAATAGCAGCTGCTTAAGTAATTGAAGACATAACAGCTTAACGAAGCAAAGCACCTCCTGATTTAATATGTATTAATAAATCTGTAATAATCGTTTTACATTGATAAGGTAATACTTTTAAATTAAAATTAATATTATTAATTTGTTTTAGTTAGGCCTTTATAAGCCTAGTAGTATAGCTATTTTCTACATTGAATTTTTCTTTATTTAGATGTAATGTTACACCTTTTGTGTGATTAAAGGCATTTCCAATATCCGTATATTGACTTTCAGATAGGGAAATGTTATTGATCATTTATATAAAATAAAAAATTAATAAGTATATATATTCAACTTGCATTTTTCTACCTCCTGTTGTGGTAATAGACAATAATCGTTCTCTAATTAAAATAACATATGCAGCTGTATTTGCTAGTACATTTTCACTAAACTTGAAATGTATTTTAATATTAATAATATTTATTTAATAATTTGTTTCCACTAATTCAATCTTCTTGAAAAGAAGTATTAAAACAATATGAAATCCTAAAAGAGCTATTTCTAGTTCTGAATAAGTTAATAACGCTCTAAAATTTGCATATTTAACATTTAACACAATTTACCATACAACTTAATCTTTGCATACCTTAATTTAAATTAATTTCTCAATATCTTACGTTATTTAGAGACACATTTATCTAGAAAATTACAGTAATCAAACACTAAAATATTATATTTGTGATTATCTAAACAATTAGTATGAAATTTAACAAAACAAAATCTTTTCAGGTCCTGAAATAGTAGCTTAATTACGATCCAAAGTCAATGCAAGTAAACCTGAAAATTTTTCTGCTTGTTAACTCATAAATTCAAAAATTATTTTGGGTTAAGATTTGAGATAACTTGAAATATGAGCAGACATTTTTTGTATTTAGGTCAATATAAGGTATTCTCCATTTTAACAAAGGGATATTTGTTTTACTATCAGCAACGGTATCAGTACTACTAACTTGCGTACTTGATTTGAATGAGCATTTTAATTAATATATGTATCTATATATACTAAAACTTTTAATCGTGATACTACTCTACCATAAAACCCAAATACATGTGAAAGTGGAGTTGTAAATCTAGCTTTTCCGTTGTTGTCATTGTTATTGCCTTTAAATATTAGGTCGTGCTATCAGCAAATCCAGGGTTTGTATTCATTGTTGCTGATTTTTCATTAATATTAAGGGACTAGCATTTATTATTACCATAATTTGAACCGAAACAATCTTAAAGCTTTTAAAATCCTTGAATTAAACTAAAATGCCCTGAATTAAAAAACTCTGCCACTGTTGTATCATAAAATCTTAATTAAACCTTAACAAATAGAAACATGGGACATATATTAGCAACTATTATTAACCTGGTTCTAGCATATCTTGCACCATTTGCTTGTTTAACTAAATTAATTTCAATAAAAAATTCAATATTCTCTAAGAACATAGTTATTCACATTTTCAACTCGAATTGCTACTTGAGTGGCTTTATTTTATTGAGAAATTTCTTACGGGAAATAATCCTTAAATTGACAAAATGTTATTGCAATATTACCTAAAATTGGTTTTTAAAGAACTAGGTATTTTTCAATTGCTTCTTGCGCATTCATTTATTGAAAGAAAAAAATTGTAATTATTTCTTTTATTTAGAATAGTATTCATTTAACTGCTTTTGTTTTTTCCCCATGTTAGTAGGAGCTTTGATGAGTTAGGATTCGTCATATTGAGTGCATCTAATCTTTTATTTTCTTTCTCACACTTTATATATTTGTTATTAACAACAACAAATTGTTTATTATTTTATTTAAAATATTAAGTATTTGCATTTATTCATAATTACATTAAAGATAACGCCATTGTTATTTCTACACCTCTAAAATAATAGAATTTAGTTCTTCATCAGTTAGCTATACTTCTATTTTATTATTGTATTCCACAGAATAATATACTGTTTGTCTGGCTTTTTCTATAATTATTTATGAATTTCAGTTACTTAAACAAAATGATAAGGGATTATAAAAAAATGTGTTAATGATATACAGATAGATTTGATATATATAATTTAAAAATTCCATTTTTTATTTCTAGCTTTGAACTGTGATTGATTCCTAACCCCTCGGGGTCTGATGATATTTAAGAACTATTAATTATCTTTTAAAAGGTACCTAGTTATATAGACAACATTAATCAAATGTTTTTTGAATTATAAAAAAACATGTTGCGCAAATAATAGCCATTGAAAAAAATTTATTTCAATTTTTTAATTTCTCTATCTTGCAACCGTAATTAATTCCTGTTGCTTTGGGTCTGATTATATTTAAGAACTATTTATGATTTCTAAAAGGTACCTATGAATTTTAGGTACTAAAACAAAATTATTAGGGATTATAAAAAAATATGTGAATGATATATACATAGAGATGATGTATTCAATTGAAAAATTCAATTTTTTATTTCCAGCTTCGAGTTTATTTATTATTGACAATTGAAGCCCTATTACTGCTTATCGTTACTAATAAGATTGCAAGTTCTTAATAATCGTTAGGATTGTTAAATTAGAAAATCTTTATAAAAATCACCCAACAGCAGACAATAATCATGTCAAAGACAGGACTAGTCCAATCCATCATCCTGCTTTTCCATCAACCCTCTTTTGTTACGGATGGAATATTAAAGTTAATGCTCAACCATTATATAAGAGTTACTGGTCAGTTTATTCACTAAGTTAACAGACGTCCAATATTTGCCTGCCATTAAAAAAGATTGGTCTGAACCAACAAACAAAGCCTGAATTGACATAATAGTTATATATTTACATTAGTTAATAAATTTACTAATAACTAAGATTCACTAAGTTAGCCGACGTTCAATTTTTGTCTGCTATTAAAAGAGATTCTAAAAAAAACTCAAATAGATTTAAAAATATCCTGTTAAGGATTATAAAAGTAACTAAAAAACCTTTAAAACAATTAAAAAAAAATCGTAATACTATTTACTACGTATTTGAGCTTAAGTTCTAATTATAAGTTACTGTCATTTGTAATAAATAGGGATCCTATACTGTAACACCAAGTTCTGTTACACTACTTATTACATATAACCAACAGCAATTTCAATTAATATTAGTTTTAATTATTTTATGTAATACTTGAGTACCATTTCTATGTATTTCAACTAACTTTATACTTATAAAGTTTGAAGCTATCTTAATCTTAATATTTCAATTAATCCATACTATCTGGTTTTAAATATTCAAAAATGTACGTTTTTGAAAATTTTAACTAAGTATTTAAGCTTAAGTTCTAATTATAAAATGCTGCTATTAACAATTAATAAGGATAGTATGCTGTAACCACAATTTCTGTTACAGCCCTAACTACATGTTACTAACAGCAGTTAAAATTAATATTAGTTCCAATCATTTCATTTAATATCTAGTAATACTTTAATTTGATTTAACTAACTTTAAACTTATAAAGTTTCAAGCTATCTAAATCAATCCATACTCACGTAATTTAAATAATTCAAACTTTCAAATTTTAATTTTATTTAATCACATTTCAGTGTTATTTTTATTTTACTAATTTGATTGCTATACAATGGTAGACCAAAACGATGTTTGTCTGAGTAAGCAAAAACCACAACTTAGATATGTAGATGACACGTTACAACATCTCAATGTTAACTTAAAGTATAACTTAAAGTTAATAAAATCTCAAAACAAAAAATGAGGAAACACATTTTGGCTCAAAACTTTGTTTTTGTTCAAATTTATGAACATGAAGATGATCTTGATGCTCGTCGTTATATTACACATGTGTATAGTTATGATAGTAAAATATTTATTAATCTACGAAAAAAATTGCGATTTCTAGATACTTGTGACCAACCATGGCTCCACAAATTGAAAGGTGTGCACAAACGTAGCATTACAGCATTAAAGAACAATTTATTTCCCACAATGTCATTGGTTCTTCATGGTTTCAAATTTTTTCCAAAAAATAAATTAGATGAAAAGAAAAAATTTAGTTTTTTTGTTTTTATAACAAATCCTTTAGTAGCTCCTTTTATACTTCTCTATAACAGTAAGCATGGTGATATGTTATGTAATACTTAAATATGGAGAGAGCTCAGAATAGAAAATCATCAGCCGTGATATAATGATCCAATTTGGTATGAGCCTGGTTCAGAAGTTGTAAAGTCGTGAGCTAAATGGCCCAAACGCAAAACTTAGGGTTTTCATCACTCCGATAAAGATGTGAGCTTTAAGGATGCTCTCTTAAACTTCATCTTTATAGATCTTGATCCTCGGCTCGTTTATTCAAATCCATTAAGAAATCGAGTATATGCGTTATATTTACGACACCCGTCTAGATAGTAACGATGTAGATACGCTAACTGCTTTAAAAGGTATAGGGTTCAGAGATACAGATGAGTGTGAACATTCTTCTTGGTATAAATTACAAGATAACTCACCAGACACCATTAGTCAATTGGATAAACGCCCTAAATCTCTAAATTACATAATGGATATGTGGGGATCCTATTTAAGAGATTTAGACGACGATTATTTGTATTTTTTTGTTTTAATTAAACGTCCTTCAGAGGAAAATTTTTTTCATAAATTTGACTTTCTTATGAAATTATGTGATGCAACAATGCATGAGTGTGCTGTCACAAATCGTAAGCAAGAAGATATTTTTTGATAAATTTTTTGATTTGTATCACAAACCATTACCAACAATGAAAATAACTGAGATAGAACATGTCACTAATTTAGAACAGAATGATAATTTACTGTTTTTAGAAAACGCAGTAAAGACCCTTGCATTAGAAAACCTGAAAGACAAAATAGAACAACCATCTATTGAGTAACCTAGGTTAAAATCTCCTAAACCTGCTGAAATTATAGAATTAGTAGAATAAGGTGATGCTATTGAGAAACAATAATATCATTAATATCATCATTACCTATTTATTTGTACATCATTATTATTAGACGGTATTGCTTATTGCTTAGTGGTTACTGGAATAACTGCGATTGTAAGTATTAGTCTTCCAGAGCGTCACTCGTGGTTCAGTGTGGCAATCTTGAGTGAAGAGTTCTGGTTCAAATCCAGGCTAAGGCATGTGGGGTGAGCCAACTGCTACTACTCCGATATTTCCCTCTACTATAACGGCTTTTTACTGTCTTCTGAAACAGTTGACTCATCTCAACCACCCATTTTGCTTTAATTTTTTCAATTTTATCAATTTTTTTAATTTTATCGATTTTTTTAATTTCCGGTTTTTTTAATTGACTCTGGGGGGAGAAGTCCACTCATATTATTCAGGTCTAGCTTACGTGTTGCCTACAACTTGGAACTTGATAGGTAGCTTCATCTTATTCCTTGAACGACGTTTTGGGATTCTTCCCTTTTTCAAGTTAGCACTAAAATGGCAACAGTCTCGTTGCACTTGTAATAGCAATACACTTATTGCGCTAAAAAACTTGTGACGACTTCTTTTCTTCCCGTTTTAACTATCATATCACAGCCCTTTTCGTACAAACTCATCTGTCGTCGGTATTTTCGAAGTTTTTTCGCGCAATAAGTGTATTGATATTACAAGTGCAACGAGACTGTTGCCATTTTAGTGCTAACTTGAAAAAGGGAAGAATCACGAAACGTCGTTTAAGCACATTAAGTTTTTTAATCTAAATTTTGCTGTAAATTGGCGAGTTATTCTAACCCTACTTACTTACTATATAATTAACTTACCTTGCGTCTTACTATTCATTTAACTAATATCCTTACGCACCCTCATTATCATCAGGATTAATACTCCAAATTTCTTTCTCAACTCTAAGACCGACCATTACTTACTTTTCAAATACGCTATTAAATCCCTTCCTCCTGACATCATAAATATTTGCTGTTACTATTTTAACCTTTTAACTAGAAAAACCAAACTTCATTTTCACATAATTTTTTTAACCAAATGCTTACGTAACCATCGTATACCCAAGAGATTTTTACTTAAATTCAATCCTAACTTTATACCTGGTAATTACGCATCATAACAACGCTCTCTCGAAGTTTGCTAGCGCAGAATGTTGGCTGAGACTCTGTTAGCTCACCGAAAATCATCAGATTCTATCTCATGGTCGATAATGCTAACTAAAAGTAAAATTAGGTCACTCATTCCTATTTCTACATTCAATTTTATTACAAATTTTGCTAGACCTCCTATACACAATATATTTACGATCTGTAATAAATCGAAACAATAAAATTTAATTTTACACTAGATTTAAACCCACTTACAACTCATTCTTAACCACTAATCACAACCAACACACAAGTATACATAATAACCAACTGTCACATTCTGTCACCACCACACATTTATCCTCGTCAGTTATAACCATACCTGATGACCTCGCTCTGTCTTCTTCTGAACGTAGCTTACTCAATCATGGACTGTAGTTCTGCCTTACTACCAACAACCCCAATATGTTTGATATCAATAGAGATTTTGAGCAATTTTTTTGTAGAATTAGGCTCAAATCTTATTTTAAAAATTTAAGTAGTGATAAACGTTTCTGCATCTTTAGGTTCTTGTTTCTACGACCCTGAAAATCCAGTTATTTCCCTTATTAACATTATTGTGCCTAAGAAAAGTAACTGGATGCCACCAGCCTCCCAAATACCGGTAGTCAATTTTTACATTGACCAGGTCAGGAGTTCAGTCACATCCCCACTCCGGACCCATTCCAAACCTAATTTATCCCCATCAGAGATTGCTGCCTTTCAAACCCTTCGTGATCGATCCGATATTATTATTCGCTCTGCTGAAAAGAGAGGAGCAACGATTGTCTGGAGAAAGGACCTGTACATTTAGGAATGTGACAGCCTTTTCTCTGATGACAACTACTATAGGCGCAATCCCACAGACCCCACTGATGAACACCAGCAAAGGGTCAGGGATTGTATTCTAGAACTAATTGTCATTGACGCTCTGCCCCGTTGGCACATAAATTAATTGTAGAGTCACCCCGTATTTCAACGTTTTATGTTATCCCCATAATCCATAAGCCCAACAACCCTGGTAGACATATTGTCTCTACTCATTCATGCCCGACTTCTCTTATTTCAGGCTTTGTCGAAACAAAATTCACGCCCCTGCCTTGAATTAACCCCTTCCTACCTCAAAGACACCAATCATGCCCTCGCGCTAATTGACGCCTTTTGTTTTCAGGACTCCGGTAGGGTGATTGCTACTGCCGATGTTAAATCCCTTTATACAGTTATCCCTCATTCGGATGGCCTAAGAGCCATTCAGCACTTTGCTGACCGACGCCCCTTCCTAATCCCTGAAACCTCCGCCCTCGTTCGTCTTGCGGAGCTCATATTGACTCTTACAGCTTTCAAGTTCAATAAGAGTTACTATAAGCAGAGCAGTGGGGTGGCTATGTGCACCAAAATGGGTCCTACCTATGCCTCCCTGTTTATGGCCCACCAGGAAGAACTATTTTTTGCATAATACTCTAGCCTATCCCCTGATTTGTACAGACGGTACACTGACGATGGTTCACTATTTTTTTTCTGCACCGGTGCTGAAGTTCAATTCTTTCTGGATGCCTACTCTCGTATGCATCCGGCTTTGGAGTTCACTACCTTTGTTTATAATTACATGGCCCCATTTCTAGACATTCTTATTAGCCCAGTTCAGAATTTCGATACTTTATTCACCTCCGTTTATTAAAAACCTACTGATGCTCACAATTATCTCTCTTTTAACTCCTTTCACCCCAAGCATCTGTTAAAATCAATTCCATACTCTCAGTTCTTGCGTTTTTGCAAACTTTGTAGTAATGACAATGATTTTTTTACCCAATCAGATAAAATGTTTTCTTTTTTCATAAATTGTGGCTATCCCAAACAAATTATTACATCTGCTTCCTTAAAAGCATCTCTTGTTCAGCGTAACTCACTCATTCACAAACAATACTCATCTTCCGAAAACACCAGGATACCACTAGTACTTTCACACTCCACACTCTAGCCAAAACTTGCTGATAATGCTATCAGCCTCTTTAAGTCGATAGTGTTAGAGAACACTCATCAGTCCACTTTTACACAAACCCCAGTTCAATCTTTCAGTCGCGCTCCTAATCTCAAAAGTCTATTGGTCTGTTCCTCATTATCATCCCACTTGCCCTCCCACCCAGACCCCGGGACTTTAGTCTGTGGTCGCTCTAAGTGTGTCACTTGTAAGCAAGCTCTTCAATCCTCCACAGTATCCAATTCAAAATCAACATTTAAAGTAAGGTATAGGTATTCCTGCACCTCTACTCACGTCATTAATGGCATAACTTGTACTATATGTCCTAAAGTTATTTATGTAGGACAAACCACGAGACTTTTGGGAATTCGATTCCGTGAACATTTAGCCTACATGCGAAATGACCACGATAATCACACAACAGGCAATCATTTTAACTTACCTGGTCACTCTTCGTTGAATGCCAGGGTCTCAGCCCGTTGTTATGCTCCCAAAAACGAGAGAGAGCGAAATAATTTAGAAAACAGACTCATTTTTTATTTTGAATCTAATCACCCCCCAGGGCTTAACCTGGCTTTTTCATACACGTAAAATATTTTTCTGAATAAACCTCGAGACGGTCTCTACGGGGTCCGACGGGATATTGGCGACCCTGAGGTCATCTAGCCAAGGTCGTCACGCGACGACTTCTTTCCTTTCCGTTCTAACTATCCTATCACAGCCCTTTCCGTACAAACTCATCCGTCGTCGGTATTTTCGAAGTTTTTCCGCGCAATAAGTGTATTGCTTTTACAAGTGCAACGAGACTGTTGCCATTTTAGTGCTAACTTGAAAAAGGGAAGAATCACGAAACGTCGTTCAAGCACATTAAGTTTTTTAATCTGGATTTTGCTGTAAATTGGTGAGTTATCCTAACCCAACTTACTTACCATATAATTACCTCACCTTGCGTCTTACTATTCATTTAGCTTTATCTTATTGATATTACATTACTACTAACATTATTATTGTCATAGCTTGTAGCATGGCAGATAGATGTAGTAAGTGTAGGAAGAGGCTGGGTAGGAATCAGTCAGTTGTTGTATGCTGTGGATGTGACAAGAAGTTCCATGTTGTCTGTACGTCACTTACTCTTGAGGGCATTCAGGGTGACATTATTTTAGACTGGGAATGTATGGACTGTAGTAGTGATTGAATCGAGGCAGTCTGTAGTGGTTGTGGTATTGAAATTGAAGTTGACCATGCTAGTAATTTAGGTGATTTGAATTATTGTATGCAGTGCTTGTTTCCATCGTCTGATTACTTTAATGCTTATAATGCTTCTGTGGTAGATAGTGTACTTGAACTTAGTACTTTAAATAAAAGTGATTCGCTTCCTTCAAGTTCCAAGCGGTTTAAGGGTTTGCACATCAATGTCAATGGGCTAAATATAGCTAAGCTGGAAAGTCTAAAGCTACTTGCTACTGAATACAATTTATATTTACAAAGTGTAAGTGAGTCAGAGCTGATTAATGTTGTGCCTTCTGGTTTACTTGAAATTGAAGGTTACTCGTTGCATAAAGTAGATCGTGATGAAAACTGTAGACGTGGTGGTGGTGTTGCAATGTACATTAAGGATGGTATTTCTTATGTCAAGTTGGATATGGTAATTGAGCTACCAAAACCAAATAAGGTTGAGTTTTTGACAGTTAAGTTAAGTATTCCATTTTGTAAACCTAGCCTAGTCACTGTAGTGTATAAGTCGCCTATTGTATGTAAGTTAGTATTTTTAGAATAGTTTGGTTCGTATGTTGCACACTAGACTCGTTTGGGATATGAGCATCTTGTAACTGGTGATTTAAACATAGACCTACTTGTTCAGGATAACTTTACTAAAGGCCTGCTGAATACTGCTAGGGTAAATTGTCTAAAGCAGATTATTGTTCAGCCTACTTGTAAAACTCTTTTAACTAGTAGTTTATTGGATCATATCTATGTATCAGATGCTAACTTATATCACGTAAATGGGACGATGACGCTAGGTGTATCTGATTATTTTGCTGTTTATGCAGTAAGTAAGTTTAGTAGTGTGAAGTATCCCATGAAATATATTAAAACGACAAATTATAGAAATACTTGTTAGGAAGATGTAAATTTTGATATGAGCCTTATTCCGTGGTCGACAATGAGTATCTTCGACGATGTGGACGACACTTTCAAATTACTTTGAGTTGTCGGTTTTGGAAGTTTTGGGTAAGCATGCGCCTATCATTACTAGGCGTGTAAAAGGGAAAATATCTCCGTGGCTGACAGTTGATATTATGAGAAAGATGCACCATAGGGATAGCATCAAGCATAAAAGTGAAAAGACTGGAGATGCTAATTTATTTTAACAGTGCAAGGTAGAACGGAATAATTCAAATAGAGAAATTAATAGAGCTAAGCATGTTCATTATTGCGCTGAGTTTAATACAGCCTATACTTCGTCTAATGTTTGACAGGTTCATAATCGTCTCTTAGGTAAAAATACTGGGCTAGGCACTGTGACTGAACTAGATGTAAACTCTCGACTTGTTACTGAAGTTGATGAGATTTTTAATGCGTTTGCATCCGCATTTGTTTTTGGCGCGCCTGATGTTGATTCTAGTAAATTAGATGATTTCTATGCAAGTATTCCAGCCAGTACTAGTTTTGAACCTTTTACAGTTGACGAGGTCAAGCAAGTTTTTCTCAGCCTAAATATAGAAATGAGGGCAATTCTAATGAGTTATCCTACCAAATATTAAATAACTGTATAGAATCGTTAGCGCTTCCTTTGTCTCTATTATTTACTCAATTTTTATGTTTATGTGCTCATCCATCTAAACTGAAATGTGCTATGGTTACTCCATTATTTAAAGGCAAGGGTTCAAGACTTGATGCCTTGTCTTACCGTCCTATATCGACTTTGCTTATTTTAGATAAGATACTGGAAAAAATGTTGTATGCTAGGCTGCTTAATAAGATTAAGTTAAGTGACCAGCAGTATTGTTTTAGGAAAGGGCGCTCCTGCTTGTCTGCTACACTTAAATTTACGCAAAATACGTTTAATTGTATTGATCTAAAATGTGGCAGGGTTATAGCTGTTTTTATAGACTTCAAAAAGCTTTTAATTCTATTTCTCATTATGAATTACTTGTTAAGCTTAGGGATGTGTACATTGATGGTAATTTACTTAAACCTTTAACTGACTTTTTGCAGGACCGAAAATTTAAAATAAAAATTGGAGGTTATGTATCAAATAGCTATGATTTGAGTATTAGGGTGCCGCAAGGCTCTGTGTTGGGCCCACTTCTATTCATAATTTATATTGATAAAGTTTCTGAAGCAGAGTTGGAAGGCATAAATTATATTTTGTATGCTGATGATCTAGTTTTGTATTATCATTCACCTGACTTCGCTCATACTGTTAATTATATGCAATCTTGTTTAAATAGTGTTAATGCGTGGTTAACAAGTAATAGCTTAAAAGTTAATGTATCTAAGACCAAGTTCATAGTTATTCATAAATCGAGGGTAAGTTCGGCAAAAGGTATGATTACAAATTTGAAGCGTTTTCCTAATTTTCCAGTG
Organism: Dicyrtomina saundersi; assembly: GCA_034695245.1. Classification (NCBI taxonomy): domain Eukaryota; kingdom Metazoa; phylum Arthropoda; class Collembola; order Symphypleona; family Dicyrtomidae; genus Dicyrtomina; species Dicyrtomina saundersi. The sequence goes on along the minus strand of JAQFZE010000322.1, from coordinate 6,442 downwards.
TATTTAATAATGCCTAATGCTTATGTATTGTCCATTATTGATTACTGCCCTCATGTATATGCAATTCAAAGTAATGTTGACTTTCAACTGTGACAGAACAAAATAAATAGGCTTACTGTACAGTTTACGGATGTTAATCTTTGAAATAGACGTAAGAAAGGTAGAATTATAATAGGTGAGAATGTACTGTTTGAAAGGACAAATACTTTGTCAATATCAGAAAAAATGAGCTATTATGGTATGTCTTTTGTTTTTCGTATTCTAAAATATGGTTCTGATATTGCTAATTATATTAGCTGGTTTGTGCTTAAGCATGCTGTAAGGGATACGAGATCTGTTAATTTATTTTTGCTAGAGTATCCTGATAATTGTAATACGGCCTCTTATAGAAGCTCTTTTGTTTATAAAAGTATTGCTAAATGAAAAGCGCTCCCTGATAATGTACAATGTATAGAAAACTCAGTGTGTAAATTTTAATCCGATCTGACAAAGCATCTGATAGCTAGTCGTAAAGTGATTAAGTTCCTAGTTCACCAGCCTCCGTGACTGCATTTTGCTAGTTTTAGGTAACTGGTTTTGAATTATGAATACGGAATTGTGATGATTTAAATGGGATTATGTGTGTGCTAGTTTATTGGTTTGCTTTTAAATTAAATTGTATGTATTAATGTCCGTTATTGTAAAACAGTACAATTGTATTGAATTAATTCGACACTGAATAAAGTTCACTCAAACTCAAACTCAAACTCAAGAAAGATCCTGAACCTATAGTAAGTTCAGTTGTTGTAGACGAGTGTATTGAGTTACCTAGGTTGAAATCTTCTGCAGCTAATATAGAATCAGTAGAAAAAGGTAATGCTATTGAGAAAGATCCTGAACCCATAGTAAAATCAACTGTTATAAATGAGCTTACTGATTGTGTTTTGGATCTAGACGCCTTGGCTCAGAAGCAAGGTGCTGAGGTAAACAAAATGATAAAGGAGCTAATCAATCATATTTAATGTTTTCCTGATGTTGAAAATAGCATTAGGCAACTTAAACATCAAGTTGGTAACATAAAGTTAAATTATTCCAATTTTGGTCATTTTGATATTATTAGTAAATAAAAATATTCAAAAATTTAGTAACCTAGAAACCAAAATTAAACAGAAGACTTGCAATGTTAAATTGCAAACTGAACAATTTTGTAATGTTGAACTACATTTATTAGAAAATAAAATCAAGCAGGTAACTGCGGTTCAAAACGCTCATCCTTAATTAAATATTTTTAATAGTAAATTTGAAACAAGCAAATATTTTAATAATAAAATAAGTAACTTAGAAGAGCAGTTAAAAACACAGCACTCACAAGAATCAAATAATTATGCTGGACTTGTTTAGGATAGTTAATGAAAATTCAGAACTTTTGAGCAGAAATATGCTAGACTTATCCAGGATAATGAATTTAATTTCAAAAATATTGAAGCTAAATATGCTGCTTTTGAAATTAATCAAAAAAATTAGTATAAGAAATTACAAAATAAATGTGTCATTTTAGTATCCAATTTACAAGTTTAAAAAAATAAATACGAGTAATCGCTAAATAAATTTGTCATTTTAAAATCTAGTTCTCGAGTGCAAAAAATTAAACTTACAGATTTAGAAAATCTTTTTAAGTATGTACAAGATAAATGTACTACTTTAGAAGAAAATAAATTCAAGGAATTACAAACTAAATTTGCTATTTTAGAATCTAACTTACAAGTGCGAGAAGCTGAACTTACAGATTTAGATAATAATTTAAAAACTAAAGATAATAACCTCATACACACTCAAGATATTGAAATATTGAAATCGCAGATATGTATAATAAAAGAATTGCAAAGTGAAAGTTACCAAGAAATAAACACTTTAAAGCTACAAATTATCGATAATAATAAGTCCTATCAGAATTCTAAAGCACAAAGACAGCAAGAATTTGACAGTGTGATGTGAGAAAAAAAATAGAAAAATTAAAAGTAAAACTGCGGAATTATTAATCAATAGAAACCATTACAAGTCAAGAAATATAAACCAGTAGAAGTCAGGAAATAGAAAAAAACATAGTTGTAAATTCACTACCTATAAGTCCTAGTAGAGCTCGACGAGTTGACCGTTCAAGATCTCTATTTCATTTACGAGTAGATTCAAGTAAACGAGGACCTAGCATTTTAAACATATCCAACTTTTTAATTAATAGTCCTTCGAACAGCTCAAGTAGTCCAAGAATACTATCAACCCTTGTTAGACGAACAATGAGGTCGAACTGCCTTATAAGTTTAGTGTCATTAGGTCGATCAAGTTCTACAGGTAGTTCGAGGTCATCAAGTTCTAGTAGTTTATCTTTAACTTCCTCATAACATACTGAGATTTCTGAGAACTGTATAGGTTGTGAAAAATCTTTACTTCGACCATGTCTTTAACCTAATGATAGTGATTCTGGATGTGCTTTACATAGTATTTATACCATTTGTAGGACTGACATCTTAAGAATTACAAAAATCAACTCTCAAACGAATATAATAAACACTATTGTAATTAAATGTTCTAAAACAGGATGTAAAAAAACAGGAAGTCAAATGGATAAACTTGTTTTAAACGGATCAGATCATATCTGAAAAATGTTTAGGACAAACTGTAGTTATTTCACAACTAAATTATTAACCAATTTATTTGTTTAAACTCAGATAGCTGCAAGAATCATCTGATACATACCAGTTGTAAGAAGTGGTATAACACAAAGGTAAAGCCTGATAAATAAAATGAAATTAAGTTTCCTTATTGCGATTAAACAGGAGAATTTGTAAGGCATGGAGTTTATTAAGTTAATTGTAGTTGTACTTGTAATTGTGTTAGGTTGAAGCAACGGCTAGGCCGTCTTAAAGGGCAGGGTGAAAGACACTGTTAGGTTGAGTTTAAATTAAGCGGCCTTAGTGGCTAAAGCCTTGTTAGGTTAAGTTAAGGTTCGGTTAGGTTAAGTTAGGTTAAGTTAGGATAGGTTAGGTTAAGTTAGGCTAAGTTAGGTTAAGTTAGGTTAAATTAGGTTGAGTTAGGTTAAGTTAGGTTAGGTTAAATTACGTTAGGTTAGGTTAGGTGAGGTTGAGGTAGGTTAAGTTATTTAATCAAGAATATGAAATTTTAGTTTTGATTTTAGTTATATGGATTTTTTTTAGCATTTTATTACTAACTGTTTATAGCATTTTCATAGGCATATGACAGTTGGTTTTTCATTTTTTTGTTGCATTTTTAACATTTAAAAGATGTGTCTTAGAAGACGGACTATCGCCAATTTTTCTTTGATAAGCGACATCGAGCGGAATTTGTTTGGAACTTAAATCAAATTTTGTTTTATTTGAGTTGCCGATCATAGTTATATCATTTAAAATTATAATTGAATAATAATATACGTTATCAAGAAACAATACAACGATAACAAAAGAACGATACAACGCTAACGCTAACGCTAACGAACGCTAACAATAGAACCATAACAAATACTTGTGTTTAATTAGGTGAAAAAATAGGCAAATATTATTAAAGAATACAATTAAACCAATATATCGTACCAGGTACATAAACAGTTACTTCCAATTGTAAGCTTGTATTAAATATTCGAAATAATGCAGCTTTCTTAGTTTCAAAATTAATACATGTATTAGCAAAATCCATAAAAGGTATATTACACACTTTTTGACATAAACTAGTTGTTTTAAAAAAAGTTATGTTAATACTAATAAAACCAGTTCGAAATGCTATTTCAATAATAAGTTTTGTTAATTTAAGATCCCTAATGACATCTTCATATTGTATACGTATAGCTCTTGGTAATATAATTGTTTTTTTTTTAATTTTGCTTCTAGCAACCTAATATCTTCATTTATTTTTATTTCTTTTGTTATAATTCGATTGTCTAAATCTGTAAATAATAAATCTTTTGATGCATTTTCAAATTATTTATTACGTTTAATTAATTCAATTATTTTAATATTTTTTTCATTCATTTTTGTTTACCTTTCAGCTATTGCAGTATATATTTTAAGATTAATATTACTATCTTCTTGAATTGGATTGTTTATAAGAGTACGGTTTGTTTCAACTGCTGTACTATTAATTTTACATTTATTTGTTTGATTACTAATATTAACTTTAATTCCTTCAGTCACTCCTATTAGATTTTCTATTTAACTTAATTTAATAGTCAAACTATTCTTAAATGAATCGTATTGATTAGTCAATTTTTTTATTTTAACATCATTACTTTGTATTTTGTTTAATATATTTAAAGTATTTAATGTTATTTCATTAGTCGTTTTTCTAATATATCCAAATTTTGAAATCATTTATGATAAATTTTATTTCATGACATGATTAAGTGCTACGAATTCCTTTATAAAATCTCCACTATTATTAACAATATTTTTAGTAACTGTAAGAATAAAGCTCCACATGCATTTGTTCCAATTTCTTGTAATTTATAAATTAAATAAACTATATACGATCTTAAATAATTTAATAATTTTGTAGGTAGTCTATGACCAAAAGAATCAAAAAAATAGTTTTTTATATTGTTTTTATACCATAAAGTTTAGTGAGTTTGTTGATTATTATTACCATCAAGATTTAATATACCAATTTCTATACTAATTAGTTTTATTGGTGAATTATCTCACATAAATACGCCTCTAAAATTATACGTTTTATCCTTGGTATTATGTAATATTTGTCTTGAATATTTATCCATTTCTATATTTGTTAGAACTTTTATTGATAAGGTTTTAAGAAAAAACTGGATCCAGTTTTATTTTCAATTACTTTATTATGTTTTTTTGATTCTGCTAAATTTTTATCTCGTGATTTTTTATTATTAACTGCATTAACAACTTGACTTACACCTCCAGCAGCAGCGCTTACTTCACCAATAATAGCAGCTGCTTTAGTTATCAATGGAATTAGAGCTAAAAAGGTAAAGCACCACCTGATTTAATATGTTTTGATAAATCTGTAGTGATTTTTGTTTATTGACTACCTGAAAATTTTAAATTAATATTATTACTAGTTGCATTATTAATTTGTTTTACTTGTGCTAAAGTAAGCTTAATTGGATAGCCATTTTCGGCAATAAATTGTTCTTTATTTAGATGTAACGTTTCACATTTGCTGTTTGTAATAGCGTTTCCAATAGCTGTATATTGATCTTTAGTTAGAGCAATATTATTATTCATTTATTTAAAATAAAACAATTAATAAGTAATTATATATTTAACTTGCATTTTTCTATCACCTGTTGCAGTCATAGACATAACTCGTTCTCTTATAATAACAACATATGCAGTTGTATTTGCTAGTAAATTTTCAATAAATTTGAAATGCATTTTTAAACTAATTGTGTTTCCACTAATACGATCTTCTTGGAAAGAAGTATTAAAACAACATAGAGGATAGGCTGTTTGAAATCCTAATTGGGCTATTTCAGGTTGTGAATGAGTAAATAGTCCTTTACAGTTTGCATATTTAACATAATTTTCAATATAACCTAATCCTTATGTAACATTGTTTAAATTTATTCCAGGATATCTTACATTATTCAAAGATATACACTCACCTAAAACATTACAGTGATCAAACACAGAAATATTAGTTTTTTGATTATCCATGCGACTAGTTTGAAATCCAACAACAAAACCTAGAATCTTTTCAGGTATTAAAATAGTAGTTAAATTACGATATAAAGTCATTGCAGGTAAAACTGGAGATTTTTCTACTTGTTTAATCATAGATTTAAAAGGTATTTTAGGTTGAGATCTTAAATAATCTGATATTAAAGTAGACACTCTAGTATTTAGATCCATATAAGGTATTCTTAACTTTCAAGAAATTAGATAAATTTTACTATCAAGAACAGCATCAACACTACTAGCTTGTTTACTGGATTTAAATATAGCATTTCCATTGATAACTCTATCCAAACGAACAGAAACTCTTAATCCTGATACTTTTTTTCTATGAAATTCCAAGATATGTGAAAATTAAATCATAAATCTAGCTTTACCTTTGTTATCTGTGGTATTATTTTCAATTATTAAATCATGTCTATTAGCAAAATCTGGGTTTGTATCAGTTGATGCAGAATATTCATCATCATCAAGAGACCAGCATTGAGTATGACCATAATTGAAACTAAAACCATCGTGATGCTTTAATTAATCTTGAATTAAACTAGTAGGTCCTAAATCAGTAAACTGTTTGACGATTGTATCATCAAATGTTAATTGGACCTTATCAAATAGAAACATAGAACCATTATTAGCTAATTTAATTAACTCTGTTCCAGCATATCTTGCCCCACCTTGAGTTTGAGTTTGAGTTTGAGTGATCTTTATTACAGTGTCAGGTTCATTCAATACAATTGTACTGCTTTTCAATG
>JAQFZE010000321.1:0-29653 GCA_034695245.1 Dicyrtomina saundersi | reverse complement strand
CATCTGACGGCCCTCTGACGACCCTCTGACGACTTTCTGTGGACCCCGTGACGACCATCTGACGACTTCCTCACGACCGTCGGACAACCATCTAACGACCCTCTGACGACCCTCAGACGACCCTCTGACGACCGTCTGACGACCCTCTGACGACCCTCTGGCGACCCTCTGACGACCCTATGACGACCATCTGTCGACCATCTGACGACCCTTTGACGACCCTTTGACAACCATCTGACGACCTTTTGACGACCCTTAGACACCCCTCTGACGACCCTCTGACTACCCTATGACCACCCTCTGACCCTCTGACGACTCTCTGACGACTCTCTGACGACCTGCTGACGACTGTCTGACGACCCTCGGACGACCCTCTGACGACATTCTGACGACCCTTGGACGACCTTCTGATGACCCTCGGACGACCCTCTGACGACCCTCGGACGACCCTCTGACGACCCTCTGACGACCCGCTGAAATACGCATATCGTGTTGTCGCTGAATCAAGACATTGGGTGTCGAGATATCGATATAGTTTTCATCGGTAGACACAAGAGCAAGATCAAGGAAAAGAAACCCTTCAAAAAACATTTCATCATACACACGCAATTTATTGTATTAATATATTTTACATGAAAAACTAAAAAAACTTAAAGGCGAGATGTTCAAGATTTATTTGAATACCGAGACTCGAGGCCGAGGCCAACCTGTATTTCCTAGTGATCTCTGTATCCGTCATCCGTTTTTCTTTGAAGGAGTTTGGTGAAGATGTGAAGAAGCTGGGGTTGAGTTACACATGTATTGGCGTTGGTCTCTTTAGGACCGAACCCCTGTCACATAATAATAATAATACACATGTATTTGCGTGGATAGGACTGTCGCTGCGTCAGATTCAGAGTTTTAAAGTAGAAAGAAGAAACTACGAGTGGAGCTAGGAATAGAAATGGTATGGATATGATAGCAATATATTTTTGATGTGAACTGCAACTTGAAGTTTTCGGCATGTTCTCTGACGTGAATCCCTGGAGAGACATGCGATGGCTTTTCCTCCTTATTTTGACTCCTTCTCCTCCTGACAGATTTGTGAAATGCTCTCTTCGATTGCGACGACTTAAATTGCTCAAACGGCTCTCACATATCATATCATGCACCAGCTCAGACCAGACCAGACCAACACCGCACTGCTCACTGTATAAAATACTCCACAGTGATAGGGACAAGACACAGTCGACCATTCGAGAGTCATTCTACTCTTTATTCACAGCAACCACGCATTCCAGCTCCAGCTGGCAGGTAAGAAAGACATCTAGAACAGGCAGCTCAACCCGAATTTAAGACGGCAGTCAAAAACACTATACTATGTGAGTCTCTCTGACTGACTAGTGAGCTTGAAATGCTGAAAACGCTATGAAAATGAAAGATCCAACTCCAACCATCACCACACGGTCATTCAAGTAAAAATATATTATAGCCATGGTCATATGACACAAAAGGCATGGCAAGTGGAAAGGCATCTACTACTCACACAACGTCACGTCGTCATCCCCCAAATCCTGAATCCCATCCCCATGTGATCTATAATACCTTAACCTCAGTTTAATGTCATATAATATGCACCTATATCAACAATCCACGGCGCCCTATAACCAAGTCAACTTTGTATCACTTATTCTAACTCCATGCAGAATCCTTCCTTCTCCCGTGTAACTCTTAAAGATGCGAAATATGCTGTCTGAATTTTTGAAAAATGCAGATATTCTGTTTTAGATTTTCAACCATGAGAAAGATACGGACCGAGAACGTCAAATGCATTAATAACATTTACTTTCACTGCAGTTGTTGTGTCTATATAGTTTGTGTCTGCAGGAGGGTTCTTGCTTTGCACAGCTGTACACCTTCTACCCTTTTAGCTCATCACCGGAAGCATTCATATCACTTACGAATATTCATGCAGACACTCGGTCCTCCATTTATTCAACTGTATCCAGACATTCGTGTAGTCTAGCTCACGTCTTCACTTTTTCTACCTCTGCCATTACTTTTGAGTGACGAGAAGAGAGCACTACGGCCTTACTATGTAACATGTAATAGTAATATCTGCAGTATTGCACAAGCACTGCACTATGTCGAGTTTCGATTTCGAGGGTCGAGTCTGGCTACAGTAAAGTAACGTACACTTATAGATCAAGACAATAAAAGGCTCAGCCTGTATTCTGCATATTTGACTACACATAACTAGCAAATATGTTGACATTTACCAGTGCAAAAATTTCCTTTTCGCATAAACGGGTAATTATAATAACGTGTGGTCCTTACCACAAATATAGTAGCAGTAACTAATATTAATATTTTATGCCTCATAAAATGCAAACATTAAAGTTTCAGATATGAAGTTATTGAAGCAAAAAGTTTGGTTGTTTGTAGACGGACGGATACAACTAGTAAACCAAAATAGCTTCTATTCTAATGTCAAATTTACCTACTACATGTGTATAATGTAGTCTACATGAATAAATAAAATGTTGCTCTATTTTTTTAGTTGTTTGGGTTTGAATAAGACCAGAATTTCCATGTTCAAACGACGGCAAATAACTCTTTAGTATGTAGAATAGGCACGTCTCCTTGTGTGTGGCTGGATCATATTAGTCTCCCAAACTCAAGTATTTATATTTTTTATGTTTAGATTGGACGGGAAAAACATGGATGAAGACGAAGAGGACAAAGGGCGCAATGTCATCGTGAGCGTGGAAGATAAAGTCGTTCTCGTTACCAAGGATAAAGTTTACAAAATAAAATTACAGTGACTTCGAAATTCTGAAAGTTCCACCAAGAAAGGAAGAAAAAAACGTAGAGTATAATTTTTGCAGTTACGGAGGAGGTATTGTCTGCGTGTGTCCGCTCTACTGCGTACTGCGTAGCTCCATACTGCCTATCCTAGATATTTTCTTCACTCACACAAAAAGGAGACACCACAAAAGTCTATCTTCAATCTTGTTGAACTTTGCTCCGTGAAAGTGAAAGTTTTTCTATTAAAATTTTAATGAGGTTAGCGGAATGAACGAGGGCGGGAATTTGATGAGCCATATTCACACATAAAACTACACAGTCGCCTCTGAAATTTGGACCACTTCTTTCGTGTTCCCATCTTTTTGTATTTTAATATTTTCTACAAATTTTCCTCGTGATCATGACTGTGGAATGAGCGACCCGGAATACAATGTAATAAGCCTGCGGATGAAACATACAACCTACATAACAGTCACAGTGGTAGCCTTTAAACTTAAATTCGGTTTTGAATAGAAAACTAAATCCGCAACTTGTCTCATTTCAAAATAATGTATATATTATCTCCTTTTGGTAGACACCATCAACTTCCGGTCTCGGTCTCGGTCTCGGTTTCGGCCTCGGTTCCTGTCCCCGTCTCGGTTCCGCTTCCGGTCTCGGTCTCGAGCCCGCTACATGCCTCTTTTGCTCATATTGCTAATACCATTATAAGTTCCGCCCTGTAAATTAATGATACTCTATATTCCCACAAACAAACCAAAAATTCGCTTTTGTTTTCATTGAGGTTTCTTAATGTTCTTGTGTGAAAACGATATGCGCGAGGAACATAATTAGGTTAGGTACATACCATTATGTCTCACTCACGATGGTTACCGTTACCGTTACCGTACAGTGTGCAGAGGGACATCTATTTTGGAGATCTATTTTGATGTTTTTTTTCTGGTGGACAAACGTGTGCTTTTGTCAATACGTGTAATAAAGAGGGAAGTTAATATGCCTAAGAATTTCAGGAGGAGATTCTCACTCTGAGTCTGAGTGAGTGAGACTTGAGATTTTTGGTTTGGTTCTTCTCGTCGTCGGAGACAAGGATGGGGATATGGACATGTCATGTGGAGATTGTGTGTCCTCGGTTTTGGATCATGTTTAGCTTATGTAAACGACGAAAAAATATGGGAGATAGTGTGAACAAGCTGTGAAGAATACAGTGAGAAGACTGGATAAAAACTTGAAACCCTTTTCGTTTATTTGCATTTCCTTTCCACTACTGTGTTGCGGGTAGTGTGTGCGTTCTTGTTAGTTTTGGTTCTGACGATGATGCGGACAGATGAGAGAGAATGAGGATAGTTGATAGTCGTGGTGTAGGGTAAAGACATTTACTACCACCAAATGTTCACTCTCTTTTTTCTTCGTCTTTCCTCCCTTTCTGCTGCGTACAGTGTCAAAATTGATATGGAGTGCGAGCTGGATCTGGATCTGGAACTGGAACTGGCGCTGGAACTATATAGAAGTTGAGGACTGAGGACTTTATAGAGATGTGGATTATCTGTCTGTTTTGTCGAGGCATGATTTACATATAGCTCCTTCAGTTCAGATTGACTCCCTGTGGGGTTCCTTCCTGCCTCAAAATTTTGATAAACTTCCCTCAATGTTGTCTAGGAAAATAAAGGGCTGATCCTATCCATAAGGTGTAATAAATTATAATCAGACTTTTGACTCAACATTTAACGACCATTATTAACTATCAACATCAACATTTTTAAACTCAATTCATCGAGAGAGGTATATAAGCGAAGCTCAATCCAAAATCTGACCCAAAATAGAAACAAAGACAAACAGCGGGCGAGATGATCCGGGGTGCGGGATCCTACATGTAATATTTCTGTCGTCGGACACGCCATGTTCATTACTCACATACATATTAAGGAGACATTAATCTTGACACGGGCAGCTTCAAAATTCGTTTATTTGCATACTTAATCAATGATGTTGTTACTCAAGCTGCTGAGCTCAGGACGGCTTTTTAGCAAGAAAATAAACTTAAATAACCTTCTCACAAGTTACTAAAGTTTCTAATTTTCTCTTGTAAATACAATGTATAAACTTTCACAGCCCCCATATCCTCGCGATGACCGATATAACAACGAAAACCAGAGCAACCGTTGTACCTGTTCTGGAAAGTTATAAAAGCACGTGTTTTATTCTTATAGTTAGAGCTGCCCAGTTTGGCCCCCACCGCAGCAGGACACCGGAAACTTCAAATTATATATTTTATACACTATGGGTGACCACAGATTTATGTAGAGTTCTATAACGTTCTAATTTTGAAGAAAATGCTTCCTTCAAATTTGATCGACCGCTCTCAATAATGTCACAAACTGCAATCAAATAATATTAGACCTCTTTATTTTTCATTTTTATTTGTTTAATGTCTGCATGCTTGGGACTGCTGTGTCAAAAAAACATACGTGTTAAATATTATCACTTTGTAAACATTTTTTGAGCTTTAGTATCTCACCCCATAAAAATCTGTCGTAATAAACAATGACACTAAATTCGAATTGCATGCAGGCAAGAATTAATTGCAATATTCAATTACATACATTCACTACCTATAATTACTGCGCATATAGAACAGCGTTAAAGAGTTACACATAGAGGTAGTAGTGGGCAGTGCCTGCCTGTAGTAGTGAGTCAGGAAAACACCGGAGAGAAACTTGAGCTGGATGTGAATAAGACAAAGAAGTATCTATACTAATGGTAAATTGTAATTGCGTATATAAATGTAGCCATATAATCTTGTGGCTTTGGCATCTTTCCATGTAATTACTAGCCTAGTTACCTATAGTACTTAGTACGTATGAAATATGCTATGCAATACAGTATTCATAAATAAGCTCACAATTCCCTGACAGAATGATACTGATATCCGTTTCTTGAACGGACTGTATAGTGACTAGTTGAGCCCAAAGTTCACTCCACATTTTGTAAGACGTAGGCTGGAAGTATCTGTGTTGTGATGTGTGAAATTTTAAGCAGAATTTTTATTGTCTTCCCATGATAGTTTGTCATGCAGCTCAGCTTTTTACCACCACCACCAACCGCCACCTAAGCACGAGCAGTCCAGTCTACAGTCTACCAGTCTTCCAGCGACCCGAGCCAGAGACCCAGACGGACAAGAGAAAACCAAACCAGGCAATCCGCTCGTCAATAATACTGACCTGTCAACTCTGAGCAAACAAAACATAAGATTTAATGACTCTCGTGTTAACCACAACAAGGCGATATGCACACATCCAACGTACAACTGTATATGAATGCACTGCACTAGCATAACCGAGATCAAAAATCAAGGCAGCAAACTTGTTTCCTTCCTTTTCTTTCAATTCTTATATATAGAGTTCGCCCGACCAGGACCCAGGACCAGTGTGAGATATATGCTAATGGAATACACTGGTAGATCTCTTAGATATACCAGTTTATATTTGTGTAAACCTTCAAACGCAAACGGTGTGATCATCCCTTCTGCTTCCTAAAGTAATAAAAGAAACTGTGAGGAACTCCTCCACAGAATAAAATGAAGGAGGAAGGAGAGGATAATAGAATAATAATAATAATACTCAACCAAGAAGGAAGCCAACATTCTTACGGACTTACTATGACTACGACTACGATTACGACTGCGGGAACTGGGTCTGTCTGCAGTCTGCAAAAGACTGAGCTGAACGCTCACAATTTGAATAGAGCTCTCTTCCCTTCATATTTTCGATTAATTTACGTCCTGTATAAGAAAACAAACACACAGAACCACCCTATGAAAACCGCTCAACATTAATATGTAGTAGGTACATATTATGTAGCTACCTGGGTAAGAATATGTAATCCGTAAGACGCATCTGTATTGTTCTCTAAAGTTGATGTACGTTACAGGTTAAAAGGCAGGACAGTCTGGAGTCTTCTCGTGATAGATATGATGTTTCTTCCCAGCCACCACTGCACTGCACTCTATTACCAAATCCAATCCAATAAATGCACCCTCATCCCCATTCCCATTGTTTGTTTCTGAGGCGCACGTAGTAACTCTGTGTACTACTCATTTTTCTACGAAGCTACATCTAAAACACGGTAAATACATAATATTATGTGGAGGAGTCGTCGTCGTCTGGATCCTGGATGTGGAGAAAGGAAAAATTTATCAACTACCGTCACCGTCGCCTTCGTCTTTGTCCAAATCCACATAGGTATACGTAGCAAGATATGCGTAGTATAATTGCATACTAAATGATGAAATATTATACAGTATATATGAAAAAGCAGGTAGTTCGTGGGCCAGACTAGACAAGTACAGTGAGCGGTAGGAGTAGGACTGGAGGAGAAACATGCAGAAGACACCTCCTCCAGCTCCAGCCATGTACAGTACATCATCCCTTGAGGATTTTTATCTACGAGCCAAAGCAAACTAATAAACCTTTGCGTGTGCAGTAATGATACAGGCGTCAATGATACCTGGCAAATTTTATGAGCCTCTTGCCACGCTACACGCAGCGAATTTTAATTTTTTTTTCTCGGTCATTTTATTTTAATGATGATCATTCCTTTTCCTTTTTACTTGCAGGTGTCTATCTCCTCCAAGCGACTCCGAGCATTATTAGTTATACCTATATATTCATATAGTCCACCTCCACCCACCAACACACACACTTCTCACAAAGGTGTTTTGCCAGAGCCAGAGCCAGCGCCGTGTTGGTTTGTACTTGTGCATTGTAGTTGTGTAAACAGACAGGAAGATGAGCGGATATGAGGTTCCTTATGTATAAAACCAAGTATACGAATGAGAATAAAGGAGAGGCCCAGCGTCTGGCAGGGAGATACGTATAGATATGTGGAAGCAAATAGAACTTAATATATTCCCTTGCCAATCCCCCCGTCGATTAAAAATTTCAATATTTATTCACCCAGTTCCTTATTTTTACTCTTGACAACAAAAACAACCAAAATTTAAGACCAGACTGTGACTGTGTGTCTCTCACTGTTCCAGAGATGGGCTGTAGTATAAGCGCTTATAGGCAAGTACCTATACCTGTGGCTATAGGCTATGGATATATATCTCTTATTCCATACATTCACATTTCCATCACTCGCACTCGAGATCGAGACCGAGACAACAATGAAAGTTTACGCAGAAAACATAAACTATTCGTCCATGTATAAACTCTGGACTGGAGCTGGAGTCTGACACTTGTACTATCAGTAGTATTATTATATAATGGTGACGCACATCATTATAGCAAAATACATAGAGTTCGAGACCGAGATTATACGCATTTAAATTCTACATGTATAAAGTCATTCAGTATTGGATATACAGTAATAAGAATCTTGAGCCTCATTCATAATATCACCTTTACATAACATTTTTGATAGTATCTACCATATAAGAGCATCGCAGAGTGTAATATTAAATTAGCATTAAACCTTATACGTACAGGTAAATGTGGACTGCTTAAGGTTAGTTGATAGTTGATAGTTTAGTTATACTGACAAAGGGGAAGAACTCCTCAGGGTCTCCATGGGTGTGCTTGAAGGAAACCGTCCAAACTGCCCCATGATGTCTCATCCACTTCTCATAATACTTTTCTTAAAGTCAGCCAATGTCTATGTGTGCTTGTGCTCAATGAATTCTTTCATAAAATTGAAATCATCATTTTTTTTTATTTCTACTTTACTTTTTAAAAAAACTCCCGAAAACCACCCGAAATATTTACACTCACAAAAGGAATTGACCACGTCCAGAACCATTATACATATCACACTGTACTTATTAATATATGGGCCTCAAACCTACAGATATAGGCATGTAAGTAAATACATATAATTATCACCACTATTTTTTTATTTCATTTCAGATTCAGGTTTAGCTCACATATGGAGTCTCACACGATGCGTGATGTGATGTGCTTTGCACACTAAGAAATGACCAAACCAGAATTTTAAAATTGTTATAAAAGAACCGAGAGTCAACCAGAACCAGCAGCAGAGAGGAGAATCAACAACACATCACATCCTTTCCACTCTTCTCCAATGATAAGCTTGTACAACTTGATTATATAATATTATGACTACGATTACAAATTGCTACGAGATTTAAAAAAAAAATGCAGCTGTATTTTTATCCAGTTTTATATCCAGGACAGTAGAGATAGACAGCAGACAACATTCTATCTGTATTCCTGAGATTTCTTGGTTGTTATATGTTTTGAATTCTTCAGCTGTAATGTCACATTTATGTACTTCTACATGACCACTTCATTACCATATCGTCAGTGAAGAACCAAAGTGACCCATATCCATTTGTAGCTAAAAACAATATCCCCTATCTACAAAAATATTGAAATATGTCTTAAAAGAATTTAAATAGAAAATTTTACACTTTTCAAAAACAAGTAAATAAACATTTTACACTTTTCAAAAGCATATAAGTAGAACATTTTACACTTTTCAAAAACATGTAAATAGAACATTTTACACTTTTCAAAAACTTGTAAAAAAACATTTTAAAATTTTCAAAAAAATGTAAATAGAACATTTTACACTTTTCAAAAACTTGTAATAGAACATTTTAAACTTTTCAAAAACATGCAAATGGAACATTTACACTTTTTTAAAATATGTAAATAGAACATTTTTCAAAAACTCTTAATTAACATTTTACGCATTTTTATCATTTTTTAGCTTTTATAACATAGCTCATTTTTATTCTAGTTTAAAATGGATATGGGTCATTTTGGTTCTTCACAGACGATATGCATTTTAGTTTGATGTTAGTTGCAGAAAGAAGTATAAAAAAAGCGATGCTTCGAATAAAGGTATTATTTGTATTTAATATGCCTAACTGTGTTCTGTTCTATGCCTTGTCCTGTCGTGACTTGGAATGAGTTTTGGTTAAAACTGTATCATCCCGCAACATTATGTCAAATCTGTAATACTGCGTGACGGACCAAACAAGCAGTATCGGAATTTTTCTCTCTCCAACTTTTTTGTAGTAGCCTTCCAAATCTACATAATAATTGTATATCTGAATTTCAAAATGTCTCTATCCCAAATTATCAAGTCTGATTCTGCTTGTAAGGAATGTAAAATCCATACTGTGCTAAGTAAGAAAATTAAATTATTTTCTAACGGTGTATAGGTATAGGTATGTAAAATGTAAATGGCAAACTTCACTATTGCATAAATGGGGCACAGAAAATATTACATTCCTCACCTGCTCATATAGTAAATAGTAAGCTACCTGAAATAATAATTACATAACAAAGGAAAAAATTCAGTTGATTCGTTCTTCGTTCAGTCATGTAAAAAACGGTCGGTCAAAATATCTGTATAATTTTGAACTCTACTTATAAAATCCATGTTTACTACACAAAAAATAAAGAGTAATGTTAGTGCTGTATTTTCCTCATATCAATATCAACATCCATTCCGAAAATTGCCTATGACAGCAACAGCAATTTTATGTACATTTATAGTAGTAATGAGATACTATCCATTATTATGATGTCGATGCCGTACTTGATAGCTTCCACATTAATTTGATACGCTATGAAATACTGCGTTTGTGTGTGTGTGACGAACGTACATTAAACCAGACAGTCAGACAACAAATGAGAGTGCTATCTCATTTTTATCTCGTCTCGTTACATCATATTATATAGTTTCTGTTTGTTCAAAATGATTGTGTCTCTTCACTTCACTATCTTCTACATAATATATCTCCAAGTCCATCTCCAGTTGTAATGTGGAAGTAAAAATCCAGGTGGCATCCATTGCATTCGTAGAATTGACCGAGCCCTCTGCATCCTCACACAACGATATACAACTTTTACAACACAGCAGCATACTACACATAGCAAAATTCAGACAAAGACATACACTGTAATTTCATAGTAGGTGGGTATATGACATGTCATGACATGTCATGCACTAACATTTCTTGACATTGCTCTTCCTTTCTTTGTTATGTAATTTTTTTTTAAATAATAATTATACCGTCTGTGAAGAACCAAAATGACCCATATCCATTTTTAGCTAAAAACAATATCAACTATCTACAAAAATCTATATAATAATCCATTGTAGTGTAGCACATATTGAGCAGTAGCTCTCGAACCACTGGTCGCACAAAGGTGCAAGTGGTACCAAAAGATGCAGAATTACGTTAGAAACATAGAACCAGGGTGACATTTAGAGAAATGGGCAAGTCCAGCCCAGAAATCGAGATTCCCAAAATCCAAAAGTACAAAATCTGGGGAAAAGGGGGGCCGCGCGAACCGCTACTCCTTTTGAACGGCTTAACGCATGAAAGAGAGAAAGGTATCAAAAGATGAAGAATAAACCAAGGAGTTCATATAAGGCGAGAAACTTGAAGAAATATTGCACGAAAACATTTCAGCGCGAAGTGCTTGAAAGGCAAATAAATCGTGAAAAAAGAAGGGGGAGCGGCGGGGGCAAAAACAGAGGCTCGTGATCTGGAAGCAGATAAAAACCATGCTCCGAAAGAAAGAGAAAACAATTGCGCAAATTTTGATACCTTACGATAATCTACGACGTATATGACAGATTTGCGAAATTGCGAGGAGGTAAAATGATAAACCCAAGTGAAAAACCGCAAAACATACGAAAAAAGAGGCTTGTAATAGTACACGGGCTTGTAGTAGTACACGGGTCTGCGAGATCAAAATGGGAAACGTACACGGGTCTGCAATTGCACACGGATTTATACATAGGCCATGGGCATTGCAACCGCTAAGGTTATTTGCATTTTATGTTTTATATGCACAAAAGGGTATTTTCATAAAATATCGGCCATATTAGGGGGTTTCAAAAATTTTGAAAGTATTTCAAAACTCATTAAACTAGTTCTTATATCAACAAAGGTACTGCAGCGGATACTGTGATGAAGTTGTTTTCAATTTGCCCAAGTATGTCTAGAGCCAGGAATTTTTACTCAAATATTTTAACATCATAAAATTCAATTCAAAATATTTAATATTTTGAAATTTACCGCGCAGTAGCTGTTACACTGTTTGTCGTATTTCAATAAAATTTGAAATCCTGCATTTTAAGGCAATTCTCAAGAACAAAATATAAAAATTTTGTAAAATTTAGAAATTTTGAATTTTGTTGAAAATTTTATTTTTGAGTTTTTGAGAAATAATCTTTCTTCAATATCCAATGTTTTTGAACAAAAAAATTAATAAATATGGGCATGATAGAAAAATTCAGCGTGTTTTGTTTTGTATAAAGGTGTTAAAAACTTTAATGAGCACTGAAAAATGGTATGAAACTATTTAACTTAAAAGAGCATGATTGCCTATATACGCCATGTTAAAGTATTTGAGTAACCTTGATACAATGCTTAATAACAACTAGAGAAGTTGAATATCTTATCTACCCAATATAACATCAACACTTCTTTTTATACAAACTAAGCGGCTTCAGGCTCATGCATTTTTTTGTTTTATTTTATTTCTAAAGGCGCACTACTACTAAACGATATTGTAGTCATATTTTAGGGCTTAAATAATTAAATGAACATAACTTTACCTACACATTTTTAAAAATTTATAATTTAGTGTTTGAAAAATTCAAAATGATTGATTTATATTGCTTTAAAAATGTAAACTACGCTATGCACATGTTTTAAAAAAATGCAAAATGTTCTATTTTAAACATGTGCTTGTGCTTTCGGTTTCTGAGACTGAAGTAATGCGCATCACTACTAATGCTAGTTACATACTACAAGTAAATACCTGCGTTAAAATTAATTATTTAAATTTTTTGCACGATTTAAAAAGAATAAACCGACTTCTATTTCTGTTTTCGTTTGGGTTGTTTATTTCACCTGCAAATCTCCAGCGTCCAGCGTGTAAGATTATGTTGAATGATGCTGCTCTAACTGCTGTGCTAATCTGCAATCTGCTACGAATGAGCTGGCAAGTAGCACTAAAAGAAGTGAACGGCGTCAAGCTGAATGCAATATTTTTAAAAACGACGAATCTTTACTCTCCGCCTTTTCTTCGGATTGTAATGTCTTATTAGGGGAGACACCAGAATATTGTTAATCTCGTTGGAACTTAAGGCACCGTATTTCCTATAATAGTAGACAGGCCTGTATCAGTAGACGAGCCTATGGGAGGTCCAAGTTTGACTAGTAGACGGGTCTACTATTATCTATAATATAATCGAAGGTAGTCTTGAGAGCATTTAAATACAACATTTTGCACTTTTCAAACACATGGAATTCGAAATTTTTGCATCTTTTCGAAAACATGGAATTAGAACATTTTGCACCTTTTCGAAAACATGGAATTCGAACATTTTGCGCCTTTTCAAAAACACTTAAATAGGACATTTTACATGGTTGAAAAACATATAAATAGAAAATTTTGAGCTTTTCAAAAACTCTTAATTAACATTTTGCGCATGTTTCTCATTTTGTTTTTATGACATAGCGCATTTTGATTGTAGCTCAAATTGGATATGGGTCATTTTGGTTCTTCACAGACGATACGTAATTTTTTGATAGGGAGCAACAGACTGAAAATTAAGAAAATACAAAATAAAAATATGAGCATACTCAATGCCACTGAGTTATGGTTTCACATACCATCGCATCGTAATAATCATAACATGGATCTTTGTGGAACTGTACACTACATTGCATTGTTGTTTTGTAAGTATCCGAGTACAGACCCAAGAAATAGGTCATTATGCCATATGCCATGTCTACTCCCGTGCGTACGGTTGAATACAATTCAACTTAATAACCTACCCACCCACCTATACGTACTTAATGCAAGAGGGACGACTGACTTCAACTTGAACAAACCAAACAAAAATAAACCAAAGCAGACGCAAGTCAACGTCAAGCCATAATACAGCCAGGCAGCCACCAGCCACCACAAAAGGGTGAATTCGAATTTTTGAATCGAATTGTAAGTTGATTCCTATCTCACGACATGATTCCCTCACGGTTGTTATTATACAACAAGATCTTTACTGATACACGCTCTTTTTTGTACTGGAAGCTTTCCTGAATCAGAATCAGAAGCAGTGCGGTCCACGTCCTCGCATGGCATGGCATGGCATGGCCTGCCTCACTTGTGGCTTTTCATAATTTTTTTTAAATATTTAATATCCTATTCATATTTCTGGAGAGAGAGAGTATCAAGTTGAAATTGTACACCTCAACCTTAAGGAATTGAATTCCACTTCCAAAAGGAGGAAAACGTGCACCTGTAGTAATGACATAAGACATAATATATGTAGTAGCAGTATCAGTAGTACTATAATATGACCATGACCAGATCTAGACCAACACCAACACCAAAAGTATCCAAAAATAATATTCAGAGTATCACCCAACCAAATAACAAGGACATTAAATGATACTGTGTGATTATACGTTCCAAGTCCACATCCAAAGTCGTGCTCAACAATTTAGACAGTTCTCCACATCCTTTCCCAGACGGGAACGAATACAAGTGATGACTATTAGATTGTAAATGTTGTGTGACAGTAAAATTCCACATGCTACTCCCCTTTCGAATTAAGGCAGTAAAAGAAATCAGAAGGAAGAGAGTTAACCGTTACCGTAATTGTTATCGCTTCAATTTAATTCATTTTGAAATTATGAAATCGCAGGCCATTCGAATTCATGTGAGGTTATACGTAGCATATTATGTATTTTAGTATTTCTTCTTCAGTGTTACTTCAGTTTGCAAAGCAATTCTTAAAGATTAAAGTTACAGTTCCAATAAGATGATATTGCTCTTTTAGCTTTCAAAAATGACTTAAATCGGAGCAATTGAGGAGAACAACAAACTAGCTGGAAAGTTAGTTGATTTATGGCTCTGTGTGGGTCTACATTCTATACATAATATTGTTATTTAACTTTGACTGACTTGTATACCTAATACCATGGACCCGTTAAGAATAAGAAAATGAGAGAATAAGATCTAGCGTATAAAAGTCAGAATCGGACAATGTGTTTGGAGGCAGGTATATAATAATAATGTGGAGATAATCAGGGAAGGATGTGGGCATTATAATATGATGATGGTATTGTTGTGGTCGTTTTTTCTGCTGCTGCTGCTGCTGTTGTTGTTGTTGTTGTTGATGCTATATGTTGTAAAAAGAGTTGGAAAAGTATCAAGTCACTTTTGAGGACTGCATACATAAATGCATCTCATAATCTCATATCACATAATATTATGCTCAATCTTATGGGTGTGACGTATTCGTATTCACGGTGGCACGGCCAGATCATGACCCTTTCTCACCTTACATCCACAGAAACAACAATAGACGTGTCTTGTCAGCCTCAGGTGTCATCATGACTCGGACTAGTTCACTTTTCACTGACTGCATTCAGCTGGGCATCTCCATGGTCCCTTCAAAAACCATTCCATTGTCACAACCACACACAAATGGCTGCGTTTTCTTGTGCAGTCTCTTTTCTCGTTGGATACATACTACATTACTACATACAGGAACAGTGTTATAACAGCAAGTGTCCAGTAATTCAAATCCAAAAGTCATGAACAATCAACAAGTTAAAAAAAATACTTAAACCGCTCCTTTACTATAATGTACTGCATAGATGTAAAACTAAAGAAATTTTATTTCAGCAGTATCTTTTTATATTTGAAAAAGTCTCTTATTTCCAATTTATGTGTGACCCATCACCATTATGCTGTTCCCCAGAAATAGAAAAAGTTCGCCTTGGTCTGGCACTGGCATGTAAGCCCGCCACTACCTGTCAGTAATGAAATAAATTCAACAATTTATTTAGCTTCCTATGAATATAGATGGATCGTTTTGAACGCTCTAACGCTAAAATTCAATGACATGTCCAATGTCCATCCAGTTAACATACAAACATTAGGAGTAATTTTATTATGACAATATTTTTTTATTCGCGAAATTACCTTGCTAATCAGGCTAATAATAATCATATCAAATACTCGTATTAATGTATAATGTCAATGTGGATGAGCCATTGGCTTGACTTATTGGCTTATAAACTCAACGGAGGGATTATCCACTTCTGCCAATTTAGAAATTATCGTGATTGGGATGATCACATTACACATTACACAATACTAATAAGTACTTATTTGCTTAATAGTTTACTAGATACAACACCTTCCTGAAGGCACATTAAAATTAGGAGTTGTTGTTCTGTCAAGTGTGTAGGAGTTCATGTGTAAATATAGCCAAATTACTTAGATAAGAACGTAATCCAACTGGTTAATCGATGTAAAACACTCTGTCTCGAGTGCTAAACATGATTTTACTCGTAGCATATTTGACGAACATGATAAATATTACCTGCGTGATGCCTGCTTCTAATTTTGTAGGAAAATAGGAACAGAATCGGTTATATTAAAAGTAATATGCCTACAAAATTAACTAAATGTGAGTGTCATGAGTTATCAAGCCATGCTGCAAATTACACTTCATAACTACATTATATATCGTCTGCGAAGAACCAAAATGACCCATATCAAAATCAAAATCAAATTGAGCTGTCATAAAAAATACGAAATGAGGAAGATGCGTAAAATGTTAATTTAAGAGCTTTTGAGAAGCGTAAAATGTTCTACTTACCTACATGTTTTTGAAAAGTGTAAAATCTTTTATTTGCATGTATTTGAAAATTGCAAAATGTTTTATTTGCATGTTTTGAAAGTATATTTCATTATTTTTGTAGATATTGGATATTGTTTTGGCTAGAAATGGATATGGGCCATTTTGATTCTTCACAGACGATATCAGGCAGTGTGAGTAGCGATGCGATCCATTACCGGGACCGGGGATTGCAATATTATGTTTGAAGGAATTTACTTCATATCCCATCCCCTCCACTAAAGGTTTCATCGCTCTCTCATAATTACATAAAAATTGTCAGTGTGATGAGAATCACGTGTACAGAAAAAAAATAAGAAATTGTGACAACGTTTTCACAATATTTTGCAGGTGAGTAAAACTACCTAGGTAACTCACCTCATCTCAATTCTCATCTTCATTACTTTGACGTTGACAGATGCGAATGATCAGAGGAAGATTTTTTATTGTCAATTATAAATTAAATGAAGAAGTTGGGACTAGATGAGCCCGTGACAGTGTGCGACTATCTGAATATCTGAAGCATGAAACAAGTCACGAACGCTCATATTACTTTGATATGACATTTATCTAGAATTCTAGACCTGGACTAGTTCAAATGTTCATGTCCTAATCGAGGGAATCCAGTTAGTATCTGTCTCTGCACGTATTAATTAACATCTAGCTGTGGAGTTCCGTTTATATAAGAGACAATGCTCACTCAGAGCGACGCTAAACGCCACCTTCCTTGTTAATGTTCTTGAATAAAATTTTGACCGAAAAAATTAAAGATGGGATTCTAACGACAGGAGATAAAATACTGTATTCTTGAGATTCAGTGATATACAAGCCATAAAAGTTGGCAAAAATAAACAAGTTTGCAAATAAACTGACTGACCACACCAATGTAACTAAATGTGTCAGTAACCTAGTAAGTAATACTACACCTTACCCAAGACTAAGAAAATACATTCAGTTTACCTAACCTTCTAGGGATAGCGTATATATTTTATACAAAAATTTTAAAACTAGAAATGACACGAAATTCAAATTAATAAAATTAATGGTAGCTACTTTAAAAGCAATTCACATCGTTAGCAAAGATGGACAAATGCTTGGATTAAATTACCCATTTGAAGTAATCTGTATAGTCAAGAAGCTGCTTGAATATTTGATACAAAATGTATATGTGAAAAGCAACACATTTCATGGCGAACAAATACTGTTGAAAGTAATCACTCACAGTCTATATTTATAGTGCATTTAAAAATACTATTGACGCTGTATTTTTGTAATTTTAGTTGTATTAGCCTCAAGCATTTGAATTTATCGAACCCCTAATACACCAATTAATTAATTTCTTACCTTAAGTAATGTTATTAAACGATACTGCATATTATTAACTTCAGTAGGATTAATTCGTATAATGCGAATTCTACCTCTCTTTAAATAAATAAATAGGCGTCAACTTCTTGAATGACTGTAGACTATTAAAACTTTAGCGCATTTCAACGCATAAGATTTATTTAAAAGATTATGGAGGCATTGAATCTTGATATTATGTGTAGTTGTTGGTATTGAAATGGCATTTCCCCAACCTGATCTTGATTATTAAACCTGCTCCGATAAAACAATATACAGTAACATACGTACTATTTTCAGTTTCCTTCCATACGCTATAGCTACAAAAAAAAAAGTAATCTGCTCATCCATATAATTAATACGGATATTCTCCCGTATGTTATGCGTAGTACCTGCGTTCACCAGGGGTGTCAAGTCATAAAAGTCAGACGAGTGTGGGTCAAACTAACACCATCATAAAATAAATAGTAGGATGGGTGCATGACATGTGGTGGCAGCTCTCTGTTTGTCAATGTCAGGCGTCAGATTAAGACAAGTTATCCACAGCGTCTACACCTAAATTCTACACACAATGGACCATTTTTTTTAAAAGGAATTTTTAAAAGTAATCATCCAATCTTGCAGCGTGCAGGCCAGGGTATTAACTAATTATATTATGCATGCGTACAAATCAATTGTTTAGTATTCCTTGATTTATGACGCTACCTGCGCACACACACTGCTTCCTCGTCCACACGAGTTTACGTGTATCAAGATTCAAGATGATATTAAATTTACACTCTAGACTCTAGTACTCTAGAGATTTTATTTTATGGGACTACTACACTAACTTGACACTTGGCCTGGCTTCCCGCAATCTCCGATACAAATTATTAAAATATGTATATCCAACAATCTTATATGCTTGTCTTCGTACATATTCATATTATGTTCTTGGACTCGAGAGTTTGGAAAATAACCTGAACTTGTATAAATCCGAGAGCACGAATGTAAATTGTAAAAGCAATGAAAACCTGGGCTCTCTCCCTCCATCTCTATTTTATTAATTTGCAACAACTCTATGTACCAATGTACATCTTTAAAATTCAGTTTAATTTAATCATCTACATCCAAACAAGCTGAGGCTTTTAATGCCCTCCTTTTATTTTCCCACACGTCAGCACCCCAAAGGACATGTTAATTTATATGCCGTCAACTATTTTAGAGTGCTCACACTGGTGCTTGTGCAACTTAAGTGCCCACCTGAATTGTATCGTAAAAGTGAACTAATCTATGTTGCCAAAAACAATGCGATTCTTGTTTACTAAATATTTTGAATTAAATATTTATCTGGTCATTTTTTGAAAATTACATTATCAAGTGTGCATGTGTTTACATTTGTTAGGTTATGTCCGTACTCGTGCTATTTCGAAACCTAATTTAATAAAAACTCATTTCGAGCGAGTCGGATCATGGCTAATTATTATGAGAAGGACAACCAAAAAGGAATTGACGTAAAATTCCACCTTATAAGAAGTAACAGCTTTGTACCTAACTCAGGTAATTTTGACTTGGTGTAATAGTGAGCCACATAGGAGAGGATATTGAAATGAAAGCAAGAGCAGTTTGTCCTCATCGTGACACAGTAATGTCCCGGTGGACGAGGCTCTAAATTGAGCGACTTGACTTTTCCCCTTATTTGGATCCGCAAACTGTAATTTATACCTTTGCTTGTCTCATCTCCGTCTCCGTCGCGGAGTCGGAGCGAAAGAAGATTTCACACACAGTGTTACCTCACGGAGACAAATTAATAAATAACAGTCAGGATGTCAGGAAGGCAGCATATATACGGAAAGAGAGAAGCGGAATCTATATCTTGAGCAATCCGAAACGCGACGGTAGAATCTATCTTCGGTTCGATGTCCTTTCTCCGTCTTGAATGTAGTTCTATTCTCTTACACTGTTTTTACCCAATGCTTCTTATTCCTTTCTTGTCGTGATCGGAATATTTCGAAATCGTATACGCTTACATAATTACCTATATAGTGATATATTTCCTTCAAAGCTTGCCTTAGCTTTTACTTTTGTCATGTCTCCAGTGTCGAATGTCGTGTCACGCATAGCTCCCTGGAACTCACGGATCCATCAGAAAAGTAAATATACACAGTACTTATACATATATAGGGTAAACAGTACAGAGAAATAAAATAAAATTTCCCCATCTCGTGTGACAATGACATACTGAAGTACTTAAGTTGAATTACATGATGTATAATTTAGCAGTCTGTCCAACCATTATTTAAGTAAACGTATGTAATCGCCTAATTAAACAACCCTGTTCATCAACTGCACAGAAAACATTAGTATGTAAGCAAAAGGATACTTTACTATTGGCAAAAACTGGAAAAACGGAAACCGATACTCGTGTTGGACGCGGCAGACCAGTGGACGTTGTAAACTGGACCAAAAGTTCAGTGTCCTTTAAAATAATATAATTATTTTATTTAAGGCATAAAGGGAAGTTGCGGTATGTAAAGGACTATCGGCGGTTCAGGATTCGTATTGGCCGGTGATTGTCAATAAGCCAATTGGCGTCCAAAAGCCAAATATCATAATTCCAGAAATTAAATAACCAGAAACTAGAGCATCAGAAATTTCAAAAATTTAAATCTGTACTGTCCTTAAAACTTCCGTCACGACTTTCAGATTCCCTTTCATCCTGTCACCCCAGCGGTCTCATCCTGTTGCCTTTTATCATATTATAAGTAAGATAATTAGTTTATACCGCCCTGGACTTGAAACTCTGCCATGGCCATCACCAAACCGTGAACATGTAATAATAAACTGAGCGAAGCATGCAGAGATTTTTAGTAAGCATGAAGGTCTCTAACCGTGAAATCAAGTTAGTCAATATTCAAGGGTGTTAATTAGGCACAGTCCAATAAATTCTTCGGCTCCAGCATGGCAAACAAAGCTAGAACAAATTATTACATATTTCTGCAGTATTTATTCTCATGTGCAAGTCCAAGTAAAGGGCTCCTCGCTTCTTCTTATTGCGTTTGCCGTCGTAGTTTTTGTGCTTGATTTTTTATTCAGTTTTTGTCAATTCCAATTTTATTGTTTCACATAGTAACGTAATAAAGGCAAAGGTGTGGCTGTATCTTCTTTATCTTTTAATTTCTATTACTATCGATTTTACTTCTACCGTTTGGTGTACGCAGGACTCAGGCCCCGGAAACATACGCCTCAGTAAAAATGTTGTGAGGTCACAGAAATGAAACTACACAATAATATTATTTTGCTAATTTTCTTGAAATAATGATGAGTTCCAAGAATTGAAACTTTTTTACTGTATATTTCGATTATCTGTCGTAGACTGGTACAGAAGCGGATATAGTAACTGTTCATGAAGGGGGCTGTAGAGATTTGGTCCCCCTGGGCCCTGGGATCCGCGCTTTTACCTGTACAATGCATTATTTTATAAAATTATTAACTACATTTTCTGCAAGTTTCTCCCTGGTATGGTGATTAGAAACAGAAATACAAGTTTGTACATATGGCGTGTATGTATGATACAGAAACTTTTGCCAAATGCTTTGTAATCAAAGCACATTCAAAATGGTGAAAATATCACTATGCATCTTCGTGCAATATTTAGCGTGTATAAAATTTCAATTACTTTAAAGTTGCCTCCTTAGCATTTGCAAACGACAAAAACTAAACGTGTTTTTTGAATCTCAATAGACTACTAACAATTATAGACCTGATGATGTCGTTTATTGTTTTTCACGACGCCTTTCAAAATGTTAATGAATGCAGCATATTTTCCTTTTTTGGAAAAATCGAGTATGAGATTCTTCATAGTGAAATCTTCAAATGAAATGTAAATTAATGCAAACCAGACACTAGACCAGCACAAGTTCATCTCAATCATATTCAAAAATAAAATAGTCAAAGTTTCTGTGAGCCAAAATTTCAGGTATTGTCCAAGTACTTTTTGATTCTTATCCCACACATAATAATATGCTTGCTCTTCTGTTGCAATTAAGTAAGTGCAAAGTACTTACAAGATAATGCTCAGCATTTGCTTTTTTAGATGCTCTGTTCCAAAAGAAAGAAAAAACGAAATGTATTGTTAGTAGGGAGCTAATGTGGGTTGATTAGGAAATCGAAATGTCAGCATAATGTAGTACGGAGATTTTTTGCCTCGGTTGTCTTGGACAAAAACTGACTGGAATTCCACAACATATGGAATAGTGTTATATAAATTCCTACGCAGTTCTTGAAGAATTGAGTTCCATCACGGAACTTGCTGAGACTTGAAACTGATTTTGAACTGTTTACTGCGGTATTCACAATACCTAGAGGTAATAAAATGGAACTGCTTTTAACTTGGGCAAAAACTGTCTAGAATTTTTAAAAGTAAGCGCATTCCCAGGTTTTTCAAAACAGCCCTCTCTGTATTTAGGGCTACCTGTTAACTTTTGCTAAATTAAATAGAAGGCTGCGAGGAATATATACGTCTTTACTAACTGGAAAAACTCTTGATAAATCCCGGGATATTGATAAAAGCTCAACCCGCCTTTAAACCCTGGTTTATTTCTATTCAAAACCCGTTTAATGTTAGGTACGATTTGTTGTTTTTACCCAAACACATATGTACAAGCAGGACCTTTAAGAGTAATGCAAGCAACAGCAAATATTAATATGACGGATTTTGCACAATTCACGTTATGAGTTTCCAAATAATGCCACGATAAATATTAAATGTAAAATATGCACTGCATGGGAATGATTTAATAATTACTTAAACACATATCGCCCAGGGCCGGATAATGTGGCCAGCGCAGGCAGCCCCCACTGCCTGAATTTTCTCAAAAAATGTAAATGGAACATTTTGCATTTTTCAAAAATGTGTAAAAAAAATATTTTGGACTTTTTAAAAAACATACAAATAATTTTTTTTACACATTTCAAAAACATACAAATAAAACATTTAGCACTTTTCTCAAAACGCGTAAGTAGAACATTGGGCACTTTTCTGAATCAAGTAAAAAGAACATTTTGCTCTTTTCTAAAACATTCAAATACAACATTTTGCTTTGCCAAACAAAACCATGAATAAAATCAAAGTGGTGGTTTTTGCTTGGAAACCAATTGCTGCCTAAAAGCAATAGCTTCGTCCGGCCCTGATAGCGCCATTTCGGTTTCGGTGAAAAGCAAATACGCATCTTTCCAAAAATGTCTAAAAGCAAAACCACATCATCGTTCCAAGAAAGCTTTGCTTTTAAATACTTAAAAACCTTTAGGTTTGTTAAAACTGTCTGAGAGCTGACTGGTACAAGAGCTGGTGAAGCTTTCAAGAACTGGAACTGCTCAAATTGGGATTTACATACCACTACTAAAATAAAGTATGAGCATGGAAAAGCATGGAGGGAGAGCTGAAGCCGCATGCACCACGTTCGCTCCTCGGCTTACTTCAAACTCTCCAACAGTCACTTCACGTTCAGTTTCATTCAAGTCTTCGTGGAAGAAGGAAGTCGGGTGTTGTAGTGTCGGGCGGTTCGTTCCATGAAATCCCATGCTTCTTCTTTTTCAACCATAATTTATTATATACTAAGCCAAGTTTTTGTTTCCCTGTCTTGAGCGTTGTGAGCTGTGACACACATGAATAGAGGAGCACTTCATAATATTTTGTAATTTGTTTGTTTGCTTTCGCATTTATAATCAATTA
The DNA here is from genome assembly GCA_034695245.1 of Dicyrtomina saundersi. Classification (NCBI taxonomy): domain Eukaryota; kingdom Metazoa; phylum Arthropoda; class Collembola; order Symphypleona; family Dicyrtomidae; genus Dicyrtomina; species Dicyrtomina saundersi. Next base: position 6,129 of record JAQFZE010000321.1, on the reverse strand, counting down.
CAAAACTATTACATTAACCTCAAAGACAAACAAGCGCTTGTTCTAGTAGTGTTTATTCAAGGAAGGAATTATTATTGTTGTTGTTGTAATAAAACTTCATGTGGAAAACTTCTCTCACATTCAGTTCCAGTTACCAGTTGCGAGTAGTGGGAGTTTCAACATTTCAAGAAAATCTCCAGTCTACAAGTAGCTAGTTCGGTGTCGGTGTCGGTATCGGTCGGCCACACAACCTTTCATGGTAACTCACAATCAGCCTCAATATCTGTACAGTCAGTTCTACAACATATTATGAACAAACTTTAACTTTACCTACCTACCTAGTCTTCAACAAGCCTATGACCTGAGTGAGTAAAAGTAAACTGAATGGACTCAAGCCTACATTATTACAGACAGATACTGGAACTGATACGGTGTGACTTTCATGCTGCAGTTGCATCGATGTGATATGCGTAGATGTAATTAACCACACATGCATATCCCTGCCTGCTCGAGGAAGTTAATCGGGAAGTGAGTACTACTTCTTTATTACAAGATCTATAAGATTCGAGAGGGTGGAGAAGGAAATACATAGGAGTATAGGTAGTAGTCAGTAGTAGTGAAATGACAACGACATCCCGGACCAGGACCAGGACGACACTATCTCTGTCTTTATAATAATACGAAAATACTTTGGACTCCGGAACTGTGAATGTGTGACTCTACCTACAACCTATTTCTCCAGATACTCGCACTCCTTGTGTTCTTTCCAAGTGCTTGTCTCAGCTGGATAATGTGATTGGAGCACTTCTACATCAACTTAACATCGTACTTTGCAAACTCTGCTTACTCGGCTCATCTCCCTCTGACTCGTTCAGGATCTCAAGTGTGTCTGTAAGTGTGTAAAACTCTGTGTGTCTGTGCTCCTAAAGGATTCTAATTCTCCGAAAAGTTAGTTTAGCTTAGTAGTAGTAGCACTCTCTCTCTCTCTCCACTCATTCCCCGGTTTAAGATGTAATGTCTGTCCGGGAAGGAGTAACTAATTATGGATAGAGATTCTGTCTTTATTTCCCCGACAACTAGGATTCAGTGCTCTTATTCTCACTCCAACAAATACTCCGACTTCCACTTCCTCCTCCTCCTCCAACAACTCCGACTTATCGGCAGTTTCTTCGAGGAGCAGCAGGTTCAGCAGCAGCAGCAGAAGAAGAAGCAGAAGCGCTACTGTCATGTAAGTTTTCTCCTTCTCTTCAAACTTGAAAATCAACAGAGTTTATTACTTGACAAGCGATCGTGAGCCATTTTAAATTGATCGTATATCTTGTTATGTCTCATCCCTCCAGCTGTGTTGAATGCCATGTTCCCTTGTAATGATCACCATCAGAGAGTTATACGCTCTTCAAAAATCTTCACTTCCTTCTCGTTCTCGATCTCGATCACTAAACTATACACTATATACTCCTACAACTTTTTTCTTCTTTGGCTGGTTGACTGCTGGTCCTGGTCTGTAATGCTCGAAGGATCTTGAGTGGCTCATGTTACCATTTTCCTAATTCCTTACTAATAGGATGAGACAAGGACAGTACCATATATCACGGCACGGTATTGTTACCAGTACCAGACCATCTAGTCATCTAGCAGTCTTTTAAATTTCGGATTTCCACCTCGTCTCCTAGGTAGAAAATTAGCTTTGGAGCTGGAGTTGGAGGCATATCTAAATTATTTGTCGTGGGTATAGAGGAAGCAGTAGAGGGTATAGATAAACTAATTAAAACGAAATACTGACAGCCGTAGGCGAAGAACACGGATCAGTTGTTGTTGTAGGTAGGCATAGGTAGATTAATTTCCGTCCGTGCAGCCCAACTAATTTTATTGTAAGAGATATAATTACCTTCCGCACGATCAGACTATAGCTATTTTCATATTTGCTATACATACTGATAATATAAATTGATATTGAACTCAAATTCTTAGAGACTATAATAATATGGATTCTGGATTAAATTTCGACAAAGAATTCATTAAATTTCCCATGTAAGCTCAGCACGTGTGACGTGTCTGGTGTCTACTACTTTCATCCGTACCCGTAACCGTGCCCGTAACCTTCCCGATATTACCTCCTTTCAGATTTCAGACTTTCAGATTTATGATTAATACTTTAATGCATGGACAGTAGAAGGGAAATTCCTCAAATTCTGTATTCTTTATACTCAAAAGCTCAAGTAGGGGCAGCTCTGGCTTCAAACAAAAATGATGCTGTGCTATTGGGAGAGGTGTTGATGATTACGATGATGATGATGATGATGATGGCGATGGCGGTGGTGGTGATAGAAAGAAGATGGGGGAAGTGAAATTGTGAAATACGGAAAAAAAATGTCTCGTCTCATATAATAGCCCATAGCTACGTTTTTTTCCTTTTGCTTTGGTTTGCAAAGGTTGGTCGGGGTCGACTCAGCTATTCATGTCGGCGGCGGTACACGTCTGCCCCTTGTAGCTCCCACAGACATTTGTTTTGTAGGACAGGAACACTCTGTTCTGAATTGTCTTCCTCTTCCCATCACACTCACGATTAGAAAGATACGTGTAAGTAGCTGGTGTGTGTAGTATATAGTATATAGTGTGGGGCGCCTATACTGTGTAATACTGTGTATGCTTTCCATTGACAAATATCATTGGCGTCTTTTCATCATTTCGTGTGGAAAAGTATAAGGAAGCAACTTTACAACTACAAAAAGTCGACGCTCACCAAAAGGTACCTAGGTACATACCTGCCACTGTTATACGGAATAGCAGAGTCGACGTCGACAGTCGTCAGTCGGGACAGGGACAGAATTTCGTTTTTCATCCAAAGTGCTTTCATCCTATCTTGACTTTCATTTTTGAAAAGCATGAAGAAACACTACAACATTTTGAGTTCATCTTCTAATCCATTTATGTTCTTAGGTACTATCAGTGTTTCTTTTGGACATATAGCAAATACCGCTATGTATATATCTGTTTTTTCAGTTTAGCCGCAATGATATTCTGTAACAGAACAGAAGAACGTCAACGCACAGTATACCAAGAGCTAAGTTTGTACCACCGTAGTATAGGTTACGAACAACTTTCTCGTTTTTGACGATCCCAAAGAATACGATATGAGAGACGATAGGGCAGGAATACGAGGCTGTTGATGTTGAAGAATGAATGCAATGTGTGTAGTATATCACTCATACTCTCGCTCTCTGTATCCTCATATGCTGGCACTGCACTGGCACTGGGTCCTTTTACTTTTACCACCAAAATTCTATTTCAGCTCAGCTCATATGACAGTGTAGCTAGCTAGGGCGTACACTGTATAATAGATCACTATGCACCTACCTTAAGTTAGGTGGGTATGTATTCAATTTCTATAGATTAGTGCTATCGCTATGTACACGCTCGGAGACGTTTGGTTAGTTTGTGTTTGGATGTATTTCGAGGAAGGTATGAAAATCCTGTAGTTTGTATTTTGCAGGTTCTGTTCTGGATATTGTTAAACCGGAAGGAATCCGTATTTCTTCCAGCTCAACTTTTTCAACTTCCTTTTCCTTCATCTTGAGTCTTGGGAAGAGACTTACTTTACTTGGGAGTAAGTTTGCTCTGGTTCAAGTAACCGGGACTCGTAGTGGTAGTAGTAGTAGTAGTAGTAGTAGTGGTAGTGCGGGGGAGATATGACCTCAGACTTTTCTACAGTATTTTACTCGTACAATTCTGTAGAGCCTGCGAGCCTTTCTCTATACATATATGGTTTCCTTGTACTCTGTAAAGTATTTGCTTCTTGCTCCTTCCAAGTCTGTTTAAATAGAAGAAAATAGGAAAATAAACTTGTCTTTAGCTGTAGAAATTTAATACAGGGACAGACACACACACACAGAGTAGTACTTCAGATATCATTTGCTCTCCAGGAAAACTTTTACTATAATTTCCCTTCAACTCTTCCTTTACTCCTCCTTCTCATTTCTTCATGTCGGTTTCGGTTTCGGCTTCGGTTTCGGCTTCGACTTCGACTTCGACGTCGACTTCAAAATACGGGTCGTCAGTCGGCATTGAATTTGCAGGATTATAGAGTGTGGTGTGTGGTATAGGGGTTGGACTGCGGTACTACAGTAATACTTGTAGACATGTGAAGATTTATATGTAATTATATCGACACATCTACATAGGAACTTCAATTATGTATTTATGTCTCATGCGTATATACGTATATGTACTGCTTTTTATTCAAGTACACGGTAATATATGTACGGCAATGGGAAGGGTAGCAAGGGAATTTGATTTTGGCTTGTATGGTTTCGGGTTTTGGATTGACTTGTATATAATATGTAGGTAGCTTTGAGCTCTCACGTTACATGCATATATATTCAGTTATTCTCGCATCAAATAGAAATAGAAATCCAATCCTTTTTATCCCAATAAATTCAAAAAGAAAAAATGTCTACGCACAATTCCAAATCCAATGGATGAAGGCTTCATAAGGATCATCAAAGTTTGAGCAGAGTCACAGTATAAGTGTATTAAGTATATAAGGTAGACATACTACTTCTCTACTACTTCCCTATGATGTAATGTTTCTTGCAATTTCAAAGAGCTTTTCACTTTCACTTCTTGTACAGTAGACGGCCGCTGCGAATTGCTTTTGTGTTCTTATCAGTTTCCACATCTTTTGATTGAGGCTTTGGAGGGTCGTAGTCGTAGTATAGTCGTCCTCGTCGTCGTAGTAGTCGTAGTAGTTGCGGGATTATTAAAAAAAATTCGTTGTATAGTATAATGCTGTGAGAAAACTTGGATCTTCAATCTACTTAATAGCTTAGTGGCGGAAGATGGTCCATTGAAGTCGAGCCTAGTTGATTATTGATTATAATAATCGGAATAGAATAGCGCTGTCAGTATCAGTACTTCCACAGTGGCAATCGCATGTGTATCCTACACCAAAGTTTTGGGATTGCATTGCATTTACTGTAGGTGATACATATTAAATATGACACTATATTGGTAAAATAATAAAGTATAAAAGATGACATACATACAGCTATATTTTTGATGATGTTGAAACATAAAACCTACTCATACTTGGAAATTTCAAATTTGCACATCTTTTGATTGCCTGGGTGGGTGATTTGTTCTATTTTTTCTCTCCTTCTTTACATTTCTCCTGCAGATACTCTCTATCTCTCTCATAGAATCTCCGAACCTCGAAGAAAGCGATTTGAGTTCCTTGGAGTAACTTTGTCAAAGCTTCGCATCAATCCTTCCTTCCTCCTGTACAGATCCTCCTCACACTACATAATATTTTTGAGGGGCATGAATTTGATGTTTGTAAAAGTTTAGCGCTCCGATTGAGTCCATTGGGACAGAGGGACAGGGAGGAGGCATGGAAATGGAATGAATTTCAGTCTCGCGTTTCAACTCTATAGTTTAGAAAAAGAGCTTATTTGAGCATGTAGCTCACTCAGTCAGTACTGTAGACTGCAGGATAGGAAGGGAAAATTCTCTCTTTCTAATACTCATGCTGACGCTGACTGGTTTTTTATTCCTTGAAAGGAAATGTGTACCTATCTATAGCATAACTACACCTTACAAATTTGGATCCAGATTTGGATTTGGATTCTTACTATGTGGCGACGGAGGCAGAAGTCACTTGTATGACTTAGATACGAATATCATGTAGTAGTACTCTGCTCGAAAAGTACGAAGTACTGTACTGGAGAATGTTTCTAGTCCTGTGGACCTTCTTAAAGCAGTGCAACAAATATGAGTTCGTGCAAGTGTAGTGAAAGAGAGTCAAGGAAGATCTTATGGATTGTCCTATGGTCCTGACTTAGCTTGACTAGGGAAAACGTGCACATAAATTTTTCACATAAAAATGTAGGGAAATGTTGGTATATCAGTAAAGACTAGATACCTACATAAAATAATCCTTGTTTGGCTCGTATCAACAAAATATTTCAGTAGGACAAAAATATAAATGCCTGTTCAAGATAGATACGTAGAATTTTATGCCAATACTATCTAGTATCTATAGTGTAGGGAAATCCATACACATCTGTATAGGCAACACTTTCCTTGGAACGTAAATTGTAAAGTAATATCAATGTAAGGAGGTATCTATGCTGTGGTTGTTTGTAGTAGTCA
>JAQFZE010000320.1:0-29661 GCA_034695245.1 Dicyrtomina saundersi | reverse complement strand
ATTTTTGAATTCAACCCAAAAACCTAACTTATTGCCCTCTTTGTGTACCCTCTTTGTTTGGAGGGTGGGCCCTTTGGTGCGAACTGCGACTGTGTTTAATTCTATATGGGCGTAGGTCTGCTTGTTTTATTTACGCGTGTAATTAAGGTGTTGGCAAGTTTTTGTTCCCTAGTTATTAAAAATTGCCAAATTGCTGTTTCTATTCATATTTAGTAATAGTGTTATTAATGTATTGCTACAGCATCATGCTTATTTTTTCAACTTATGACAGTGACACAAAAACACTTGATGCCTCTACTGTCACTTAATGCCATCCAGTTAACTGAGCAGTTGGTAGTTTCGATTCTCTGTTCTTGCTTATTAGAATTTAATATTCATATATCTTTGACTTTGACTTTGACGACTAATGAACAAACAGTAAAGTGTTTGTCTTGCTGTACGAAGTGAAAGAAATAATATGCACTAAAGAGGTTATTATCTTTGTAGAACTATCATAAATTCATAATGTTTATATAACATGATTAAATAAAATTGCTATCAGCATTTAAACTAAAGGAGTGTAATTTTGTGTTGGAATCTTATGATTCTTTCTTTTTTATTTTATCCAGATAGTGTTAATGTGGAATCGTCGTTAGTTCATGTCCATACTTCCTTTGAAGTTTATAAATCCTAAATGTAGATGTGCAGACAATTGTAACGTATGTATTTTCTCTTATAAGTAGTATAAATATAACGATGTAGATACTGTACTAGAAATAATAAAAATATGCAGTGATTCGCTGTTAGATCGCCGTCATACATTCAGCAAAGCGTAAAAATAAGTCGTGTTAAATAAGTGTTGTTCCTGTATTTTGCGCAAATAGAACTGGAATAAAAACGATAAATATGACTATGAAACTTTTTTCCCATGTTGTCTGATGTCGTATCTAGGCATCTGAGAAGCAAATTCTCAACAATTATTTTTATTTTTGAAAGTAACTAAAATTAAATGTTGACAAAATTAACAAGAGATTATATGAGGAACATAGATCCTCGCTTTTTTAGTGGTTAATTGCAGCTAAATGAAAACAAAAATACCAATATCTTTTCTGGAGTGCCTAGACAAATGTATGACCTACTAAAAGCTTAAAATATTGCAGGTAGGGGTGACTATTTCGATCTATTTATTCGAAATTTTGTTTCTATGTTAGTAATGAGACACATTCAAAACCCTATTGTTAAGGGTTGTAATCGGGCAACAACAGAAAAATTCTGAGTAGCAGTAATTGATGAGTAGGCGTTGAACTATGTCATTTATATTCGCTGTCTTCGTATTGCCGTTCTCAACGCTGTCATTCATGGAGTCAGCGTGAGTAAAATCCCTCCAACTAACGATCGGGATTTAAAAAATGAGATCCCATTACATATTCTGAAATTTAAAGAACAAATATAAAGTATATAACTAAAATTTTGTACTAAATAATTTTTTCGTTATTACCAAAAATCGGTAGAGCTTTACGCCGTTAAGAATTTATCACACGTCTGGAAAACGATAAATTCCAGTTTACGATGGACTATTTCTCGAAGGTTGCATATTTTATTATTTTCTGAGCGGGATTGCGCAAACACAGCAAACGCCCTCTTATGGCAGTCATAAAGGCGAGGAGGGCGGGCTAGCATTGCTAATGCGCAAATGTTGTCGTCCTAATGTCGGGATTAAGCAGGAAATGAGGTAAAAATCTGCAGGTATTTAGTGTCAGGCCTACGCCTACGCATAGACAGCGGACAAAAACGCATCTTGGGCTGACAGTCGCGGCAGAGAGTCAGGGCAGCGCAGCCCAGACTTGAAATTGTTTACTACGCAGTGTTCGTCAAACCAGGTTTCGTAGGTTTTTATTCGCAGTGCCGGGTTTTGTAGTGTGGTATTTTTAGTAGCCATTTTGTACGCAGTCACAATAATTCTATCAGCAATGACATATTTGTGCATTGCTTTCTCCGAAGATCGTGTCGGACAATAGCAGAAGCTCACGCTATAAGAACCTTACCAACAGTCTGACTTGGTTTGTCACTAACACTTCTCGCTGCTTTAGCGCTTAAAATTAGTATTTGTCTTTTCAACTACAGTAGATAATACTTTTAAACGTAAGCATGGTAAAAATTTCACAAGTTAAAGATCCATAAGAGATCTTGTATGTACATGAGATATGTATTTCATATGGAAATGGTGCACGACTGGGCTATTTAATGATGTATGGTGGGGGAGTCGCGAATTATGTACTATGACGTATGGTAAAGTAAAGGTATAGAATGTTATACAAAATCTAAAGTTATATACACAAGCAAAATGATGTGAGGTGATGAAGTTGAAGGAAAATAACGTCTATATGTGAACAGTATGGCAAATGCAACAGAAGGGAAGTTAGATAGTTAGACGTATATAATACAATAAATATAGTCAACCACGTTTTTATTTAAAAAATTCAAAATGCTATTCAATAAATAAATGTATATCAAAGTTAAAGATCAACAATATACACACAGACATAACATATTACTCCATATTATTAAGCTCTTCCTGCATAGTTTCAGCAAAGTAATCATCCTCCAGAATTGTACCTGCATCAAAGCAGAAACGAGACACAATAATCTTATCATACCTAAGATATGTGAAGCACCTTGTTGTTGGCCCTCAATTTCAACCTTATTTGACGGCTGTTTGACAGCTTCATCCTTGCATAGAGTACAATACGGTGTGCGTTGATCCCGATACACCGCAAACCAATTGTCGGCGTCCCTAATTGTTTCAGACTGCTTTGCATCATCAATATCTAAAACTGGGAACTTGTCATGAATAACTTATTGTAACTTGAAACATTGGCTGCAGTACGGTAAGGATCCAACCATTTTGACAACAGGTTTGACATTTACGCAGTAAAATTACAGGTACTCACAATCATAGCTCTTCAGGGGTAGGATAGTCGGCAGTGGTAGAGTCGGCTGTGGTTCTATGCGACATGCCATCTCGTACGGAGTGTATTGTACCCCTGTAAACAATTAAAATACAATTTCAGTAATAAAAAAATTGAATTATATTATTTCTCTTAATGAACTTACCAAAACTAACTAAAGGCGTAGATTTACTAAATGATCTGGCTTTAATTTCAGCGTCCAATTTAAAAGAATTGGTACAATCAAATCAGTTGACTGTACTAGATAAACTAAATGAAGTTGTGGAACACGTCAAGTGCAATGGACTGGATGCATGGGTATACATCAGGACTTACTTGTTTAAAAAGAAGAAGAAATAGTATTAAATGCATGTTGGAGTTTAAAGTTTGCTTTAAAAGGCAAATGCGGACGCCAAAGTAAACTATTTATTTATTTTCGTATTTTTCTACTATTGAATTGTTTTTAATAATAATTCTAAACAAATCGTTTTTAAATACGTTATATGTTTTAATCCCTAATTCTCTGAACTCTAATACAATTAAGGAATTGCTTTAACTTATGATCAAAAATTTAAAACACCAAAACGATTTACACTTTTATGTATGAAATACTATTTTATTTTTAATTTTTGTTTGTATTTCAGTGCTGAAAAAAAGCTAAATCTATTTCATTTCGTAGTAAGCTTTTGTAGTGGAAACAACTATTACTTTACACACACTTTACTATATCTGAACAAGTTGTACCTCCTTAATGCAAATGCTCTCGTGTGGATCGTGTTTTGCAGTAGATAAAAAAGCACATTATCACGTGCAGTGTTAAAAATTTTAACTTTTGCGAGAAAGGGCATACATGCCACTTTTACCATTACTTGCCATGAAACTGGACTGTTTAATTATCAGTGGTGTTGATAAAAGTGCACTTTAAGATAAACAATTTTCGTCTTGTGTGTTGGCAGCTACAAAAGATTTACAGTCATGTCTACAAGAAAATATTACAGCAAACTATCTTAAAACTTGTGGTAAGCTTAATTTAAAAGACCTTTTGTTCCCAATGACAATGAATCAAATTTCAAAATTTGAAAAACAAAATCCTAAATATAGAGTTAACATGTTTTAATACGAAGACCATGGAGAAACTGAATATGAATTAGAAAACGATTCTGAATACAACAAGAATACGGTCCACGTAAATGCAAAAAGCCATGCAAAGGAGCTAAAGCGATTTAAAAAGCTTGTTTTAAGACAAAAACACTTTATTAATTTACATTTCATTTCAAAAGCAGACACTTTATGTTTATGTCAACCTGCTTTTAATTTACAAGGACAACAAGGAACATTTTGTTGCTCTACAAAGGAGTAGAGGCTTGTCTTAGCTGTTAAGAATTCCAGGAACACCTGTACGACATATGTGTAGTTATTGTCTTTGATTGTTTACAAGTAAGACAACAATGCTTTCAGATAAAGAAAAATGTACTACTTTAAAAACTATAGATGAATGACCTTTGTGCCTTTAAGAATATATGCAAACTTCTAAAGTATACTGGTAGACAATAAAACTAAAAACCTCAATGTAAAAAAAAAATTCCTGATCATCATTGGTTTAAGTTTTGTAACAGAAGGACTTGTGGTGCCACTAAGTATACACAAGTACATAAACCGTGTAAATACTATAAAAAATGTATTGATTAGATGGAAATACTTTGTTTTAAATGATGACCACGCTTAGAATGATAATAAAAACGCCGCACGCACATTTATACGTAAAATTGTTCAGTTGTGTGATAATTCAAAAGTACTCATTAAAAACAAATAAACAATATATAAGCACGTTAAGAATATAATATTTACACGCGCGGACATGGATATAAATACTGAAAAATGCTGGTTTTGTGACAAACGATTAGTGCTGTAAAAGCGCTCTGGCATCATTCACATTTCAATGAAAAATGTGTAGAGTATGCACATGAACATTATAATCTGCAATCAAAAGTGTCATATAAAACTTCTGTCATAATGCACAACTTTTCTGGTTATGACAGCCATCTCATTATTAAAGTACTTGACAACAGATGCATTCAAAATCTTCAAATTACACTGTTGTCTTCTAAAAAGTTAATTTTTATAGTGTTTAAGAATACCATGAAATTAATGAATTGTTCTTTAAAAAAACATTTGTCACAACTTTGTGGCGAAGAAGAATCGTTTGTAGTGACTAAACATTTAAAACAATAGAACAGTCGTGGTGGAAATAAAGACTATTATCTGTTTTTTTACAAACTTTTTAACTCATATAGTTTTGTTAAAACCGCAAATGACTTTAATTTTGATCACCTACTTACCGAAGAATCATTTTATAATAATGTTAGTGACAAGCATATTTCCGATAGTGAGTATAAACATGCATAAGCAGTGTCAAAATCCTTTTGATGTAAAAATATAGGTAATCACCATGACGTTTATTGTGAGCTAAATGTTGCTTAACTGGCATATGTTTTTAGACTTACGTTTTTCACAACAATCAAGTTGATGATAGTTATAAGCCACTACTAACTCAATGTTATTTAAATGGATCACGTTGTTAAAGAACTTGGGGTTTTTATTTACAAGAACGAGATAGCACACTCATCAGAACTTCATATAATTGAATATTCTATTACAGTTTAATTGTTTATTATAAGTCTGACGTCATTGCTGTATAAACGTTATAGGCCAAAAGTAGAAAGTCTTGTTTTATTGTGTTTTGTGTTTTGTTCCTGTAAAGATTTTACTGTCTTAAATCTGAAATATTTTTAATTTAGAATCTTCACAATAATCAGTCTGTTTTTTACAATTAAAGTGCTTTTATAGTACGCATAAATTTATTTAACTTCAAGTGCATAGAAAAATTTGAGTAAATTTCACACCAAGAATTTTAGTTTATAAGTTTTTAACAAACATGTACAAGAAAAGTTATAATACGTGTTTATTGCCTTTAAGTTTTAGTGGTGTATCAAGACTTCATTTTGTTCATCCAACAAGTACAAAAAAAAGAGTAAAAAATTTTCTACAGTCTCGAGACGCTTAAACAAGTTTACAAGTAGAAAATTTGTTCGTCGTAAATTTTTAGCACCGTGTATGAATTATTTATAGGCAATTGATTTAATTGATATAAAAAATTATTACAGATTTAACAAGAAGTTTAAGTAAATTTTAAGCATAGTCAATATTGCCAGCAGATTTGCCTATGCAGTGTGTGTACGTAAAAAATCTGCTACAGAAGTAACAAAACCGTTTAAAAGCATTGTATCATCGACTAACAAACCGGAATATTCAACATTTGACTGAGGTAATGAGTTCTATAACGAAACGTTTCGTGCGTTACTAAACAAATATAATTTAATTAGGTACAGCAACTATTTTAAGTTTAAATCTTGAACGTTTTAACCAAACATTAATGTTGAGTGTATCAAAGTTCTTCACGTACAATAATTTTTTGGAAAAATGTAAGCGATATTACGATGTTCTTGACCAAATTGTGAGCTCGTATAATAATAGCTACCATCAGGTAATTAAAATGACGCCTGCTAGTGCTAACGAATAGAACAAAACAGATGCATGAATGAACCTACACTAAACTCAAATTAATTCTTAATGGAAGTCCGCATTAAAATTCACACCGTTAAATGTCATAAGGATTTTAAAACCTAAGAGGTTGTTTAAAAAGAATATTTGCCACGATTCACTGATAAAACATATTAAAAAAATGAGGTTGTAGACGGACATCCAGTGAATTATGAAATAAAAACGTGGCCTAAGGTAAACATCAAAAATGTTTTTTACAAAGCGCAGTTATTTAAAGTAACATTGCAAGGTAATAAATATTAATTTTTAGTTTAAATCAGTGATTGAAACTGACTACATTATGTCGTTCTACGCCTGTATTTCTGTTAACGATTCCAATTTATATTTTACAAATAACACAATGTCTAATTTTAGCGTCAAACTACCCTAACCGTTTAAATTTAATCAAAGTGAAATGAAAGTAGCATTAGTAGAAATTAATCATTTACCACACTTAAAACATTCCAACAAAATGCGTAAGCGTAATAACGTTTTTGATTTGTTTATTAAATGTAATATTATTGAACTACAAATTTACAGTAGTAGGTTAATAAACCTAATACGAGTTTTTAACGTATGCAATGAAACTAGTGGAGGTTTGAAGTTAATTAAACCTTACTACGTAAACGTTGAAAGGACTAACGTTCACGTTATTAATTTTAAACTCACAAATGCAAGTAGTAAAGAACTAAATCTAAACTCGTCTAACTTAGTGCTTACTTTAGATTTTCAAATATCTAATAATGGAGTGGGAACTAGAAAATCTTTATGAATCACACACAAAGCTTTAACATCTATTCTCTATGATGATTGCAGGTAATGCTATTAAACGTGCTTAAATTAAATATGTTTAAAACATACCGTTTCTGATTTCTAGGTTCTTCACAGTCGGAAAAATCTTGCTTTACCGCTAATGTTTTATTTAATCTAAGTAAATTATTAGATCATCAACCTGACAAAATAATGTTTAGTTATGGCACTCACTTACCTTTGTATGACGAATTAAAGTGAAAAATATCAAATATTTTATTCAAAAAAGGACTGGACTTTGATGTTCCAGGCAGTCAAAATACTGTGCTTATTATTAAAGATCAAATGACTAAATCACCTGAGGATTTAAAAATTCAAAATTTGTTTATACAAGACGTACATTTGAGATCAATTTTAACAATAGTTTCAACTCAAAATTTACATCCACAAATAAGATTTTCTCGTGACATAAAACTAAACACAAACAACATTGTTTTACTTGAATCACTTATGTTTTTGTCACAGGTGCAATGCATTGAACGTTCGTTGTATCCTCGTATGAATAATTTCCTTACAAAAGCGTACTTGGATGCAACAAAACTTCCTTATAGCTACTTATTTCAAAATCTGCATCCAAAAAGTCACGATGATCTTCGAGTTTGGAGTGGAATATCACTACAAGAATCTGAGATAATTTATATACCTAAGTAATGGTATGATTCATACTGTCAACGTTGAAGGGCTTTATGTAAAGAGTAAATTCATAGTGAAAAAACTTGCTTATGTGTGTATTGACAATAATAAATCTAAACTCTTAACTTTTATAAACCCTTTCTCCTTTTCTTTATTAAATAAAAAAGAAAAACAAACGCTGTTTTATTGCAAAAACTTCTGGTGCAAAATTCTTAGAATCGAAGAACCAATGCCTTACTCTCTTCAAGCGAAAATGTTTTCTAACAAAATTTTAAGACGGTGATCTTGTCGACGTTTAAAGATTTCAAAAAGCGGAATACATAAAGTCAGTTTTATTTAACAAAACAGATGTAAAAAACCTAGAGTATTTGTCAAGACGTCAAAATTAATTGTGATGTTATATCCCATCAGAAATGTTATCGTCACTGTGCATTATTAAAAGGGAACTACTTGTGAGAGACATACTAACTACAAATGTCTTTGAGGATTAAATAAAATTTAGAATGTATTGAAAAAATTAAATAAGCTACTCCTTACAAACGAAAAATTTGAATCACAAAGGCTACAAAAGTTTACGTTTTAGCACTAGCTAAAATTGCGCATAAAAAATTACTTGGAAATCTTGCAATAGAGACATTACAACAACAGTAACTTAAAAGACATCGCCACAGTATACGGACGTTAGCAAACGTTAAACTATCAACAGAGTTCAAAAAAAAATTAATACAACAAAAAGGTGGACTTTTATCTCTTATTGTTACATCTCTGCTGTCGGCAATTGAAAGCGTTGCCGGAAAAGTGATAGCAAATACTATAGGTCTGTGAAACTGATTTCAGAAAAGGAATTTAATACATTACAAAGTCTTGCTAATGATCCTATTAAAACAAGCAGTGATACAAATTCACAAGACGCTGGTACACAAGCTAAAGCTATTGTGCATTCTAACTCCATACCAGAAGATATAAAGACCCAACATTATGGAACCATGGTGAAACATCTGACAAAGAAATATAACGACCTACTAAATAAACGTAAATAAAGTAACGCTGACGAGTGAAACAGACGACAAAAATAGAAAATTACGATAAATACAATGCCAACTTGAGATTCAAAAACAAATTAACAATATTTGGTCGCAGAGCGATCTAGATTTACTTGACTATATACCATTCTCATTTATCGGAAGTGCTTTCAAACTTATGGCAAAGGTAAAAAAGCATTCAGTTTATACAGTAAGATGGCGATGGTCAATTATTATTTGATAATGGTGTCAGCTACGCACCAGATGTAAACATGGGTGATTTAGTTTCCGCTGTGGTTAAACCTCAGTTATATTTTGATAAGAACAGACTAATTGGATTCACTCGCTTTAAAAAACTTTTTAGAAAGCTACGCATTTTACTCTTATAAGTCTCCTCAAAAGTTTGACAGGAAATAATAAAATTAGTAAGCAAAGAACAACAACCTCCTGAAAACAAAAAAGCAAGTTCAAATTCAGATTTCAGTCAAAGTATTGCGTTTATTAGTAATTTAAAAACTGGGAGCCATTAGACACAAATGAAACAACATAGAT
Organism: Dicyrtomina saundersi; assembly: GCA_034695245.1. Classification (NCBI taxonomy): domain Eukaryota; kingdom Metazoa; phylum Arthropoda; class Collembola; order Symphypleona; family Dicyrtomidae; genus Dicyrtomina; species Dicyrtomina saundersi. The sequence goes on along the minus strand of JAQFZE010000320.1, from coordinate 20,117 downwards.
TACTCGATCAGTAAAGTATTTTATCTACTCAAAAAGAAATTTTCAACATAAAAACAAGTGAAATATGTTTTGAAGAGTATGCAACTTTTTCATCTAGAGTAACAACATTTCAAGATCATTGTTTGTCTAAAATTAGAACTCAAACTGCAACTCTAATGGCGTCAGCAGGAGTTTTTTTCAAAGGTAAAGCTGATATAGCTACGTTTTACTACTGTGGTATTTGCCAATTTGAGTCAGAATGACAACGTATTTATTAAGCATGCACTTTTAAGTCTAAAAAGTCAGTATTTACTTAATAACCGTACCTAATCTGGAAAATGATTAAAACGCTTTAAAAAATGTGTATTAAATTAAAAATTTTGTTTAAATAATGGTTTTTTAAATGCTCGTAATATTACCTTTTATTATATAGGATGTGACAAGTTTTTTTTGTGACGTGTACTCAAGGCTGGTTGTTGAACCTAATTTAAAATTCTCTAGACAAAAAGGTAAGAGTCATCATATATTTAATTTGCAAATATTTTATATAATGTTAACTTTATTTTTATTAGGTACATTAATGTATAAAATTTAAGAGTTAAACATGATAAAGTCCTAGTTGGATGAAAGATTTTGCAAGGTTTGCTAAATTAATAAAGCATCGTATCTAATGCTTCTGTGTGGACATTTGGACTATTGCAAAGAATGTGAAGCAACGCAAGTTTGTCATCTGAAGGGCGAGTCATACGTCAATTATCAAAACGTTTAGAAATTAACGGTCTGTAGTATAAAAGAACTGTATTGCTTTTTTAACAGTTTCATTAACTAAATTTGTTCAATTTAATATTGGTTATTAAACAGTCTACAAAATTAAAGGCAATTATTTGTGGAATCACGACGTTTACCATTAGGAACTAGAGAATCCGATTGACAATAACTCAAATACGACTATTAGGATTGACAAACAAGTAGATGGTGGTCTTAAAAAATCAAAACGAGCATTTATTTCTATGTCTGCAGAAGAGTTTGTTCCTAGTACGAGCTAAACAAAGAACTGACGACTACTTCAGCAAAAGAACTGATGATTCAGTTAAACCTCAAAGGACAACAAGAAATTCACAATAATGTTTCCAATCAGGACGTGAGGTAGAGCAAACCTATTTTGTCACGTACTACACACCCTAAAAAGAAAGCGTAAAGTTTAAAAAAAAAAATTGAAAAAACGTTTCCACGTAATAATACTGACATTTTTTTATAATGTCAATGAAACATGAAGCCTCTCAACCTCCTATTCGGGGTCAGGTAAATATTTTCCCATTACCGTTAACTGATACTACAATTGATTAGTCTGTACGTAGAATACAAACTTGTTGTTAACATCCAAGACTTAGACGCTAAAACTGAATTTTGTGTGATAAGAAACTCAAGTCAATATTGTAGCTTAAAAAAAACGGAAACATTTAATTAAAGTAACAATTTGCTTAGGCGTTAGAAGAAGCAACTAACTGTATTGTTTATTCAGAGCATCAATCAGTGTTAGAAATAGATAAGTTTCGACAGTTTAATTTATCCTAATTAACTATGTCACAAGTCAATGCTTTATGCACTGCAGATATTTTTAACGTACTAGCAGGATACCTAATACATGATATGACTAAAATATATGAATTGGAAATTGATGAAGTAAGTTATAATAAAGAAAGTGCCTTCACTTGTGTTTTTAACTCAGATCCATCTGATTTGCCAGGAAAACATTAGTTAGCAATACAAAAAGCAGACAATTCGATTGTTTATTTTTTTGATTGTTTTAGTATGGGTCCTTCATATTATAGAAATTATGTAATTAGTTTAATAAATAAATAAAGTGGTAAAGTTAAATATAACGGTAATCAAGTGCAATCAAACAAAAGTCAACTTTGTGGTGTTTACTGTCTAAATTTTGTGCTTCAAGAGTCACGTTTTGTAACCTATAAATTTTATTTAAAATCATTTACACCTAATTTATTATTTATAAATACAAATATGCTATTGTGTTATAAGTCCTTAAAAAATGAATGCGGTCAATCAGGTTGTTTATGCGTACAAAAATCGACATGCAGTCAGTCTTGCAGAAGTAAATAAACGATTTTTGAAATTATTAGTTTAAAAAAAGTAATTTAACTGTAAATCAGTCACAACTTGTACAATCACAACACTGACTAATTTATCAGTTTACTTTAAATGTATCACATTGAATTGTTTAGGATGATAATTTATTATAATTTAATTTTAAATAATATGTCGAATTTAATTTGTATATAAAAATGTTAAAGGTGTGTTAAACATATTATTATATGTGAAATGAAATTAATTAAAGCATTGAAACTAAATTAAATTACTGTAAGATATAAATAAAATGTTTTTATGGTTCAAGTTTGTTTTTCTTATTCAAATTCATTAACTTGTAATAAATTATATAATTAATTTTCGATTTCTTTTACAACAAATTGTTTTTAAATGCTTAGCAAATAACGGGAGTGCTTCTATTAGCGGGCCAATTATTTAAGGTGAAAAAGCCGCCCCCACCTTCATTCTTCTTTGACATCTTTACCTTTTTTGCGTGTCAACCCTACCATGTTTTTTCTGTTATATTTATTATACACATCTTGTAGAAACCATCCGTCACCCAAATCAATGTACAATGGATCTTTTAACTTTCCCAACCTATGCTTCATTGATAAATCTAATACTTTAACACCTATTTTAGATTTGTAAGCTTACAGAGCTCGACCTATATCTATAACTTTTTAATCTAGTTTCAGCCCACTTTTTTTATGACTACCTCATTACCTTTTGTAGCAGTCTCATTGTTACGTTTTCTCCTAGGTTTGGGTTTGAAAAGTCTCCTTAATTAGTGGATTCCATTTTTGGACCAACAGATGCTTCTATCTTTTTAGTTTAAACGTCACTATCCGTCTCATCATTTAGTACCTCAATAATCTTGTCTTTGTCATCATCATAGTCGTTTTCATCGTCATCATCTTCTTGTCCGTCCATCTCCTCATTGTCTTTCTCTTCCTCTTCTACTTCTTTATCCTTACTTTCATTATCATCGTTACATATCTTAATGTTCTTGTGTGATACTTTTGATTCTAAAATAAACGTAAGCCAATAATTTATTTGTATACTGTTACATTTAAAAAAGTGAGTTGCAATATAAAACAATAAAAACATTTTTAAATCTCCAAAGATAAGCACACAATAGTTTTTGTTACGACTTGTAGAAAAATTCATGAAATTTTTGATGTATTATTAACGTGTTTCTAAAAATTGTTCACTATTTCCACGTCCTTGTAGAAGCTAAGGTGTCGATGGAGCAGGAAACACCTTATTAGAATGTGTTAATCTGGTGACTCCGGTTTTAGATCTACTTGTAGATGCTAATAAATACATATTTTAAATATTTATTAAATCAATATTTTTAAACGTTCAATTATTTTAATATTTTATTGTTCTATGTTGTTAATGTTAACGAGCATTAATTTATTGATTCAACGTACGTCTTGGTTGAAAAGGATAGTTTTTGAAATATTCACATGTATAAAACGACAAAGGACGGAAAGCAAATTTCATTTGAAACGGTGACGCTTAAAGTAACACTACATTTTTCACTTGTCCTAAAATAAATATGTATAGACGAGGACGACCTTTTGTAGTTTACAGAGGTAGTCAATTCTGCCAAAAAAGGTGAGGTTTACAAAGTTATTATAGTTCACTCTTTAAACAGTTGATTCCTTTTTCAAAGGAATGTGTATTAAATATGTATTACTAGCTACAAAGCAATTTGTATAACCAGTTGCAAAATCAGCTAAAAAAACATTGCGGTTTGAATGTTAGATGGTAGTTGACCTATAAAAAGCACTTGAAGCACAAAGTGATGAAGGATTAAAGAATGTTGGATGAATTATTGTCAATTAGTCTAAACCAAGCACTTTAAGTAAAAAACGTAAACATTGCACACCAAAACAGCACAAAGAAGGTGGCGTAGAAAAGCAAAACAAAGTTACAAAGACTCTTAAAAATTAAAACTATAAATTTCAAGGAACTATTTGATTAACAATGAGTGAAAATTCCCTTATAGGTGAGCTAGCCGTATTTAAACTTGAATCATACGACATTTTAGTTATAAGTACACATAAGTATAAATATTCGCATCTATTTTACTCAGTGATTTTTAAACCTCACCTACATTTCATGCGAAAGATAATGAGTTACACTACGCTGATATTTCAAAAACACGAGTGTACTTTTTATTGAAAATCACATTTGCATCAGATAAGGATGTTGCAAAAACAGTTGCAGTTGCTCCTGTCAACAATATTTAGCATTTAATGTTTCAAAGATGTTAACTACTAATTAACAACACTCCAATCACCATAGATAATAAATAATATGCTATTTGGAGCACTTTAGAACGAGATCTTTTTTTAAAAAAGAATATGAGACACAATTTAATCTTGCAGGTTATTTTGAAAATACAAATCCAGAGAGTACAGTCCTAACTGAAGCAGATAAAGACTTTTATAAGCGACGATTTGAAATGTCAATGTCAGAAGCCAGTCAAGTTTAAATTCATAGGAAGACCTCATGCAAATAATTTTTTTAAAGCATTTGAACCTGGATGTGACTTAACAGTTGAGTTCACTCGAACCTCTGATGACTTTAATCTACAAATACCTACTTTTGGTGTTACAAGAACACTATAAGGATGCCTTATCTAAATTCTTAAAGCTAAATGATTTGTTATTTGTCACAAAATTTCACCATTCATGGCATTAAGACATTTTAAACTTTAGAGAAGTATTCATCTTGTTAATTTTCATTTGAATGAAGTTGATGTTAAAAGTTACTCACTAGCTACTGGAACCCTTACTTTCATGAATAAAAATCTTATTACTTCCGTTTCGACTGGTAATAGCGCTTTTAACTACTGCTTGTACGATTGGAAATATTACAAAGTCTTTTTATGTTTTGAAGTTTTAAAATCATGGCATTAACAACATAAGTGTTTTAGTTTAAGGCGATGAAAATGAAACACATGCTTTGAACGTGTATCTTCAAGATGGGAGTTTACGTGTTAAAAAGAGATCCTTGATCGAGCGCGCTATTTAAACGGTTCAAATAATTCAATTCTCTTGATTTCCAATTCTTAGAATTTTAAGTTTTACTTGTTTTAAGTTTCAATAAAGTTACAAAAGTGTTTAATAAATATTGAATATACTCCGGGAAGTAATGTAAGACGAAATAACCAAGGAAACAGGTACAAAATAATTTATTATCGTAATACAAAAAAACAGGGTTGGGTCGGACTGCAGGTTGGCTGTATAAACCTGTATATAAACTTACTTTCGTTTAACACTGGCAATCTCTTTATGTATATAGCACCAACACCAGGAATTGAATTTACTAAAAAGTTTGGGAGCTTGTCAATAGCCCAAGCCATGGACGAGGACAACAATGCCTCTACGCCTAATCCTGGTGATAGTGAGCTAGATAAGACCATGGAGAACGAAATTGATTGTAAAATGGAGGCGGAAAAAAACATTAAAGTAATTCTGAATTCTGATTTTTACATGAGTGAACTGGGAAGCAAAAAGCCTGCTAAAAGCTGGACTAAGTAATCAGGCGCTCAGCGTTAAAAGTTTAAGAAGGAGAAAGAACGGGCAGCACAGGATTATACCATGGCCAATTCAATGCAACAAAATCATGTTCCAATCCAAATGTGCACTCTGCACAGTTTCGTCAGGCGAAAATACCGCATTTGCAGCCTCACTACTCATTATACGACACCCAGGCTCATGAAGATCCACTTTTCTGCAACTCAGGTATGGGCGGATTGGGCAAATTATATTCCAGTGGTGTGAATTCAGGGAGCATAGTTTTAAACCATCTAGGACATAATTGCATGGACTGTAGAAGTGCGAACGGACCATTATCAAGATTACCAATACCAGTACATCAAGGTGGGCATAAAATCACGAGAGGTAGGTACGACACAAGAGGCAAACATTCACAAAGGAAGCGTTTTACCAAAGGACGGGCTAGGGATTCTGAAACACTTATTCTAGACTGGGCAAAAGTACCAACAGCAGCAGCAGAACACAGTAGTATCTCTACTAGTGAATCGTTTCATGGATATTACGGGATATCTGCAACAAGAAGAAGTATCAGTGGTTGCCCTGGCTCAACAACATATCAGGAGTTTGGCTACGTACCAGCAATAAAAGGGGACCCAGTAGCGGGATTTTTACTCAATTTTATGGGCAAGGTGTTACACTAGGGGGCCACGAGGACGCAGGGGCGTATCTAGTTCAATTAATAGAGGGCAAAAGACAGAGGGGCTAAGAGAGGCAAATTTGCTAGCAATTCACAAGGCTACAGAAGATAAATACAGAGTACTTCAACATGTGGCACGGCAGCAGCTGGGAGCGCAACACCAAAGTGAACCAGAGAAGTGCTAACGCCAATGTCAGCAGACAAAGAGCCTCAGAAAAATTTTAAGGAGCCGATTGACGTGACTACGAGGGAGGCACAGGTTATTTCTTCTATCAGGGAAACCACTTTTGAGGTAATACCTAAGAAAGGACGCCCATTCATCTGCAAAACGTTGGACTGTCTCATCAAAGTGGATGCATTTGCACAGGTTCCTACACGTTACCTCATATGTGGGGTAACAATTCGTAATGGTAGGTCTAGTGGACAGCCACCACCAGGACACAGCGGATTGGGTTACCCTGGAAAGGGAAACGTGGGAGTGGGTGTGGCCTAGTCAAACCGTTTACTTTAAATCTTACATGGCTTCCAAAGCCGGATAACCGGTTAAACTTAAACTGCAAAAATTCAGAATAAAGTTCAAGGCTGCTCTTAAACAGGAATTCAAGGCCTTCCTTAGAACCTTGAAGGCTCTAAATGAGGGACTGGACACGTCAAAAAGGGTACGTCTATCTGAGACCCCCGGAACAAAATGCAGGTAAGGGAAGTTCTCTATATCCTACTCATACCTTGTAGCCATGGACGACGAATCAGCCAACTTAGTGACGGAGAAGGGCCTAAAGCACTTCAAACGGTTCAAGCCCTGCAATTCTCTCAGAGATCCTACCAAGAAGCAGATGTGGCAACAGCTTAGTAACCATTGAGGTAGAGGAAATATATAGTGAGTAGGCTAAGGTATAAGGGGTCTATTTACTCAAAATGGCCGCAAATATTAACACTAATTGTTAATGTGACCCAAAATAATTTGCAACACTTTAAAGACGATGCTGCTGCATTATGCAAATGGCGCGACTAAGTGATGCTACAAAAAAAACAAAAAATACTAATCAAGCCTCAAAAAACTTTTATTGATTTATAGCTTAAATACAAGAACCATACTACTTTAAGTCAGCAATAAGTGGCCAATAAGTTTAATGCAAAGTAACCCCAACATAAATATAGTAGAAACATACGCAAAATGAACTGGGACTGCTACAGTAAGGATCTAAATAACTTATTGTCAGCTATTATACCAGAGCTTGATAACGAATGTAAGGCAATTGAACAAAAACTGATTGACATGAACAATGCAATTACACAGTCATGAGAAATAGAATGCCCTATGAGACGTACATACCCTGGGCGCAAAGCTGTGCCATGGTGGAACAAAGATCTAGACACCTTGCGCAAAACAGCGAGGCGGGCTTACCGAGGCACCAACCCCTGGCGCAAGCGACGTGCATAGATGAAACTACATAGCTGCTTTAAGAGCACTCAAAAAGATCATTCACAGGGGAAAGAGAAACTCATGGCAAACTTACTGCAGTGAGGTGTCCACGTTACCTGCGGCGTGCTGATCACATAAGATACTGTCTGGGAATGTAAAGAAAGAACTGGGGATTATAAAAGGCCCAGTATCCGGCATCCGACTAATCGACTCAACAACTGCACTGCAGACTCTACTAGAATGCCACTTTCCGGATAACTCAGACAAGTAAACAGCAATGGCAGATCACACAGTAAGTTACCTTAACCTTATAGAGGACGTTGTCACCCCAGAAAAGCTGTGAGCTTTGGCTTATAGCCTTAGTCTTTTTTAAGGCCTGATATCATAGCCCCAGTGCAATTGCAGAAAGGTTTAAGCGCAGCCTCGAATCATATGCTAGAGTTATTTAAAGCTTGTCTTGCAACTGGCTATATTCCGAAGGCAAGTTAAAATAATCTTGCTCCCAAAACCGGGCAAGTCGGACTATGAAATGCACTTAGCATGGAGACCGATTGAACTGAACTCATTCATGCCTTAGACTATGGAGAGACTGATTGACAGAAATCTTAGAAGTCCGCTGCTAAAGGCTTGTCAAGCACTTAAAGGCTAATAATCAGTTTGCCTACTTAAAAGGCTCTTTAACTAAAGCGGCTATTTAAAGGCTAATTTTGTGCATCAAAAAAGCCATAGCAAACAGAGAAATATTACTGGATGTCCTTACTGACATAGAGGGTGCTTTTAACAACTTCTATCATAGTGCAATAACCCAGGCACTATATAAATTCAATATCAATCGAAATGTGATAGGACTAATAAGCTTTATGCTTGCACAAAGAAGCGCAACTGCTTCGGTGAATGGCATCTCTATTTTCAAAAATATTACTAAGGGCTGTCCGCAAGGAGGCGTGTTGTCGCCATTGATAAAAATCAAAATGTATTTCGGATAAACTATGTACGTATGTACGTATTGATTTATTGCATTTTTAAGTCTTGGGCCCATACACAAATTGATTTACAAAAAGTGAATACATTATGTTATATCAATTGTATAGTTTAACAATCTTACGCCACATGTTATACATTCATTACAGATTGTACATAATAGAATATATTATTAAAGTGTAAAATATTATGAGTTCTTAGCATATGAATAAGTTCTACATTTATAAATCTTTTGCTGTCAGAATTATTCGTACATTCATGTATACGTACTTTGCTCTAAGGTCATCGTATAAGGGACAACTAAAAAGAAAATGTTTAATCAAATCAGGAACAGTGCTATTACACGAAAATTTATTTTTTACATCTGGTAATATCGTTTTGTATCTTATTCTTAGAATTACCTTTTTACTGTCAGCTAGCTTGATTTGCGCCATTATACGAATTTTATGTATATCAACTCTATTGTTTAGATACGATGCCACCAGAATTGTGTCACAGTAAAGAGAGAAATTTTTATTATAAGTTGAGTAAATAGCTCTTTCCATGTCATTTTCGTATGATTTGATTGCCATAGTTTATATTATAATATCGATGTTGTTTTTTACTGTGTCTACTGAAAGATTGTTCCAGACATCTACAAACCCAACTTCTAGAAGTTAATTTTTGATTTGGCGTACACAATTATAATTAGAACCATTGTTGGTTTGCATATCTATTGCTTTTAGTTTTTAGAATATCAGGTAGGGTACTCTATTATTTTCCATTTCCAAAATCTCTTGTAGGTACAATAACGCTTGCTTGAAAACAGGTATTCGTAGTAGTCGGGAGTATTTTGTGGTGGTCCCAGAACTTTGTTATAAACCTTGTCTGCACTAGCTTCAACTGATCCACATATCGTAATCCCCATATGCGGCTGGCGTACATTAACGTAGCCATTGTGACTGACTCGAATAACCTGACCCCAAAGTCCCATGAATCGCACTTACTTTTGTATAATACATCCCACAACCCAGCATTCGCTCTTAGCGTTTTTTTTTACAAAACTGTTTACTGCGTTCAAGAACAATCCAAACGACCCAAATGGGACACCTAAATATTTGTATTCCTTTACAACCTTAAACGGCGATTTACCTATACCGCATGGCGATATACTTATACCGCATACGTACAGCAGAATAATACTTTATTATTACACTCACTATTTACACTACACTGTATAATGTAATACATATTATCCTTACATTTAATTTAATGTCACACTTTCCTTATGACACTTATCCTCTGACTCAAGAAGAAAAAATTGGAAAATAATTCTATTTTTCACACTGCCACTATTCTACGTGGACATTCTATCCAACGTGGACGTGAATCTGAGCGACCATAATTTATATTAAATTTACCTCTTCCACTTCTTAAATTCTAGAAATATGGAATTGACTTTCCTCCTCTCTTTAAGCCTAGCCTTTCCATTACAACACAAATAATATAATATTTGTTTTGCTCCTAAATTCTACACACACAGAAGGTATTGGCGAATAATATATTATGTCAAACTCACAATAAAACAGAATCAATCTATCAGTATCTAAGCTCTAGTAAGCATCTACTAGAGCTACCGCACTAAATACACAGAGTTTCCAAACTTTTATTTCTACATCATAAAAGTCTATCTATCCATCCAATCTTTTTAAACATTTTACTCATCCTATATTTATCGACAATATCACAGCGTAGTTTACTTTAATGAAAGTAAGATATAAATTCATGGCTTCCAAGAATCGAGATTTGGTTTATACTCAGTTTAAAAATTTAAATAACAGTTTATTTACATTTTTATCAATTTTTTGCGCATTTTAAAATTTTTTAGCATTTTAAGTCCTCCGTTTTTGAGTAGTTTATTTTGCTACTTCTATCACAATTCTACAAAAAGCTATTTTTGTGTGTAGGAGATCCTGCGTTTCAAGTGCTTATCTTATCTAATACAATCTAACAGTGATACTGAGGACAAATACAATAAATCAGTGCACTTAAAAACAGTTAACAAAAATTAAGTAGAACCTATATACTGTAAAATTTAGCCAATGTTTAGTATATTTCATAAGTTTTAGTACTAAGAACGACTCTTACTCTGTGCGTGTGTACAAGATTTATACGTTCTACATCATTGAGTATCTGGAACGAGTAGAAAACAACGAAGGTTAAGCAGCCATAGAGATTGCCCACTGAGGGAATTTCCATTTTAACGTGAAAATCTGAAGCAGAACTTTTATGAAAATACCTTCCGGCCTACTGTAACAGGAAGTAAGCTACAGCCCATCCTAACAGAAAGTAAGTTGCGGTCTATCCGACAAGAAAGTAAGCTACGGCCCATTCCATGAGAAAGTAAATGTGAAGCAAATTTCTGGATTAATGTGAGGAACACCAGGAAGAAATACTATTGAACGAGATTTTGACTTTGGAGTCGACGCCAAAGCCATAGCTCAAATTCGGTACCAACTAAAAACGGTATGTATAATTTCTAGACAACCTACATCTTTAATTGCGTTATGTACGGCTATATATAATTGCATAAATTGAAAAATACCTAGAATTGTTTGCAAATTTCAATAATTTCCTATTCTTACAAATTTATATTCTCATCCAACCGAGGCATATAGTAAAACATTAACCGAGCAACTAGTACAGAATTAAATTCTCAAAGGTACTTACTCCAGATACATCCTTTTGCACTATTAGACACTACTTTCCCTATTTTGTAAGGTACATTGGTTATATCTTTATTTAAGAAATTGCGCATAGTTAAGACAAATACTTAATATAAAAATAAGTCATAATATATAAGTTTAATTAGAATTTATGATAAAATAACAATTTCAACAAGATAGCATCAAATTAAATCCATTACATACATATCAAATATCAAACCCTTTGCAACTAGTATACAGTCATGCTGTGTCTACACAACGACGTACCTTCATACATACGGTAATCAAGCAAAAACTATAGATAGATATTATAAAACAAAGCCCACACATCAAAAGGCCTTCTTGCATACGGTCATTCAAGTCAGAGAATAACAGAAAGCCTATTGACAGCCTAGGTCTTTACAGCGGCCAACCTACACTTATCGGTTGGCGTAAGCTAATTATTAGTAATTAAGTATAAAGATAAGTAGGACTTTACCATGTCACGACACACTTAGTATAACAGTGTGTCAGCCTATTTAGTTTAAAATTAGTAATTAGTGAAATATTACAAAGCCTGCTCAATTCCACTACATCATTGAGTACAACAGGATACAGATAACCACACTTAGTTTTATATGGTGGCTCATCAATCATATATCTATAAAACAATTATGAATCATTTATTATGCTCCCTGGAATTAATCTAGTTATTAGAAGCCCAAGAAGTAATACAGATAAGAACGGCGAACGCTCTCCAGCGGTACTAAAAAATCCGCTAGAATACAAGGCTAGAGGCACTTGAAGAGATAGAGTTCTATGTGAACCTGTGGTATTACAGCCACACGCATTTAACACAAAAGAGGTTCACACACCACAACCTTTAGATATCAGTTTACAAAATACTGATTCTCCATCCACATCTAGTCAACGACAACTATCATCAGTTTCTACTTTGACTGAAGTTCAAAACGCTCATAGAGATTGTCAAAGAAAATTTAGAAAACTTGTTCGAGACGTATTAAATTGATTTCAAATTCCTTTTGACATTGTACCATATTTGGAACAACTTAAGGAAAAACAAATATACGAGTCATTTACAGAAAGAGTCCCTCACACAAATCAACCCCTGTCCTCCGGTTTTCAGTTCCTATATTACAGGGCAACATTTTTGAAAAAAATTCCAGATTTAAACGTATCTTCATTTGAGGAGATTCTAAATTCACTTGAATCTATTCCAACTTCATCAATACAGACATCAGACACTACTCTTGCATCTATAGCTCACATATCTAAACAAAAGGAGACTTTTTCTTGGAAACTGTATCTTTCCTAGCTGTAAGTAAATACACAGTTCCAAAGATACCCCCTTTTAAAGGGCATCGACAAGTAGATCCTACTCCCACAGCGGAGGAGACATTTCATTTAGCTAATAACTCAACAGAAAGTGAAACTAAAACTGAAAACACAACTCAGAATCCTTCCAAACCATCTAGTGACGATAGTTTAGACAACAACGAGGAAGGAAATAATCAAAATTCCAGAGGCTCTTCAAAAGAAAGCGAGTCTAGAAATTCTGCAAACGAGAACAACTTTTTTTCTTTACCAACAGAGAGTAAAAAAGAAGAATAACCTATAACACCACCAGCATCACAACCACTCCCTGTACCTCTAGAAGGCGGAAGTGGGGGAGGCCAAGGCTGCTCTTCTACAAATATGGCGCATTTACATGTGCAAAGGCATAATGCGCTTACTGATAGAGTCCGCAACATTCTAATAAAAGTGGGTCTACACAACGGTTTGGTCACAAATTACCAAACTAATACTACAACATCTACTGCACCAGTATTACTTTCTACATTTAAAACTGAAGTCTATAATCAGGATTTGCAACGTGTAGCTTCTAAAATAGCTACCCAGCACTTGAGTTGTTATCAACATCACACGAATACAGAAGCTGTTAATGAGACTCCAGCAGGCACACAACTTACTGATGCATTGAGAACTCACAAAAACTTAAATGAAGCTTATACAAAAGTTAGAACTGAGTTGGGTATCATCATTCAAGCCATAGCAGTTGTGACAACTGAGACACAAATGAAAACTCCAAAGTTGAGTCTACCTACATTTAACAGTAGTTACAGTTTATGGCTTATTTTCAAATCTCAATTTACATCTTAAGTCATCAACCCATCACAATATGCTCAAGTTGACAAAGTCTGAATACTGCGGGACGCTCTCAAGAACAGTTTAACCTATGGAAAGCATAGAAGACTTAGTCATCTCTGATGAAAATTGGCGAAAAGCTTGGAAAAGACTTATTAATTTAAGCTTTGAATCAGGATCGCAAAAATCAAGAATTAAGATTCTTTAACAAAAAAATGCACTTGTTACTAAGAATTTTGAACGAATTGTTCTTAGTTTGAGAAGTAAAATTTCAAACCTAAAAGCAAGCGATACTCAGAATTCTACTAGTGATTATATTACCCTTCAACAATCCTATGAAAATCTTGTGGTGGAAAATGTAAATCTCACAGAAGAAATCAAGATGTACCAAGAGGTTAATAATGCTAATGCTGGTAATCAATTTGAAATTCTAAATTTGAAGCAAATTATTAGAATTCTTCAACAAGAAAACGCAAATTTTAAGAAGAAATACAACGTAATCATGAAATTGAAATTGAAACAAATCAAAAGTTAGCTGATGCTCAAGATAAAATAGAAAGACTTAAGCAAGAAATTCAAAATACTACAGTACCTGCTACAGTTCTAAACAATGAACGAACAGAATAAATGCATGCTACAACAGATAAAAGTGATTCAGAAATGGAAGTAGATGAATCCAGAAATACCTCTGAGCGCGTAGCAAGATCTCCAACAAGACCGTCATGAAGTGACTCTGAGCGTGTAGAGCAATCAAGATCACCTTTAAGAAGAGGTGAACTACCTAAAAACTGTAAAACTTGTAGCACTAGTTTACTAAGAAGTTGTATTCGTCTTGATAATGAATCTTGTAATACACATATTTTACATGCTTCTTGTAAAGCTTAATATGTAAAACCATTAAAATGTGATAACATTGACTCTGATCCTTTAGAGTTATTTCCTTTTAAATTTCCTTTTGAAAATTGTAATAAAACTAGTAATTTTGTACCATTGCAAATAAAAAATAATACAAATATTCAGGATGTTATACGTGGTTAATGTCTTCAGTGTGGTATCAAATTAATCGTTAACCCTATTTTTAATTATCATAAAGAGTGTGAAAATCGTATTATACATTTTAGATGCAGACTGACTCATCTTAATGATAATAATTTACACATTAGTAATAAAAAAGATATTAAATGTGCATATTGTGATAACAAAGGCAAATTTATGCAGCTAAAGACCTTTGTATAAATATTATACATATAGTATATTGACGCACTTATAAAAAGCAGGAATAAAACTTGACTGAAGTTAAAACGTCTTATTCTGGGAAAAAACCTTTTTGACATCTGTACTTCCCGAGCTAAAGAAAGTTTAGGTTGAGTTAGGTTAGGTAAGGATAAGTTAGGTTAGATTATTTTAACTAAGGATATGTAGATTAGTTATTTTTGTTTATTTTGCATTTTAATACTAACTGTATGCGGCATTTACATATTCATAGGCATATGACAGTTGGTGTTTGCATATTTTTTGTTGCATTTTTGGCATTTAAAAAATTTGTCTCAGGAGACACACTATCGCCGATTTTTCTTTGATCAACGACATCTAGCAAATTTTGTCGGAACTAAAATTAAATTTTGTTTTATTTGAAATGCTTATCATAGTAATATTATTTAAAATTATAATTGAATATTAATATACGTTAACATGAAACAATACAACGTAACGATAGAACGCTAACGATAGAACGCTAACGATAAAACGCTAACGCTTACGAACGCTAACGCTAACAATAACAATTACTCGTGTTTAATAAAGTGAAAGATAGGCAAATATTATTGAAGAATACAATTAAACTAATATATTTTACAGGGTACATAATTAGTTATTTCAATTTGCAAGCTTGTATTAAATATTTGAAATAATGCAGCTTTCTTAGTTTCAAAATTAATACACGTGCTAGAAAAATCTATAGAAGGTATATCACACACTTTTTGACCTTAACTTCTTGTTTTAAATGAAGGTGTGTTAATACGAATAAAACCAGTTAGAAATGCTATTTCATTATTGAGTTTTGTTAGTTTATGATCTTCAATTACATATTCTTCATATTGTTGTATACGTATAGCTCCTGGTAATATAATTGGTTTGTTTTCAAAATTTGCTTTTAGAAGCCTAATATCTTTATTTATTTTTATTACTTTTGTATTGATTCGACTGTCTAAATCTGTAAATAATGAATCTTTTGATGCAATTTCAGTTTGTTTATTACGTTCAATAAATTCAATTATTTTAATATTTTCTTCCTTAAGTGTTCTTTCCCTTTCAGCTATTTCAATATATATTTTAAGGTTAATATTACTATCTTCTTGAATATGATTGTTAATTAAAGTTCGGTTTGTTTTTACTGCTGTACCATTAATTTTACACTTATTTGTTTGGTTAGTAATTTCATTTTTATTCCTTCGATTACTTCTATTAGATTCTCTATTTCACTCACTTTAATAGCCAAACCATCTTTTAATTTATTAGTTAAATTTTTTAATTTCAACATTATTACTTTGTATTTTGTTTTATATATTCAAAGTATTTGAAGTTAATTCATTAGTCGTTTTTCTAATATATCTAAATTTTGAAATCATTTATTCTAAAACTTTTATTCCATTACATGCTAACGCACGCCTTTATAAAATCATTATTATTATTAACAATATTAGACATTAACTATAAACATAAAGAACCACATGCATTTGTCTTAATTTCTTGCAATTTTAACGTAGAATAAACTATATCTGTTTTTAAATAATTGAATAATTCTATAGGTGTTCCATGACCAAACAAATCAAAATTGTACTATATTTATTTTTTTTAAACCATAAAGTATAATAAGTACCTTGATTATTATTGCTGTCTAGATTTAATATTCCAATTTCTATATTCTTGGGTTTTATTGGTAAAATATCTCTCAAATACGCCAGCAAGGCTTATAAGACCCTTCGGGTTGCCTCCAAAATTATAGGTTTTATCGTTTGTATTACGTTATATATGCCTTGAGTATTTATTCATCCCTATATTTGTTATTGCTTTCATGAATAAGGTTTTTAAAAAAACCAGCGCCTGTTTTATTTTTAATTTCTTTATTATGTTTTTTCAATTCTGCTAAATTTTTATCTTGTGATTTTTTATTATTAACTGCATAAACAACTTGACTTACATCTCGAGCTACTCGACCAATAATAGCAGCTGCTTTAGTTAATAATGGAATTAGAGCTAAAAGAGGTAGAGCACCACCTAATTTAATATGTTTTGATAAATCTGTAATAATTTTTTACATTTTTTTACTACCTGATAATTTTAAATTATTATTATTAACAGTGGCAATATTAATTTGTTTTACTTGTGCTAAAGTAAGCTTTATAGAATAGCCATTTTTGGCATTAAATTGTTCTTTATTTAGATGTAATGTTACACCTTTTCTGTATGTAAAAGCGTTTCCAATAGCTGTATATTAATCTTTAGTTAGAGCAATATTATTGATCATTTATATAAAAGAAAAAATCAATAAAATGTTATATATTCAACTTGCATTTTTCTATCCCCTTGTGCAGTCATAGACATTACTCGTTCTCTAATAATAATCACTTTTGCTCTGAATTTAAAATGTATTTTAATGCTTATAGTATTTCCACTAATACGATCTTCTTGGAAAGAAGTATAAAAACAATATAGAGAATAGGCTGTTTGAAATCCTAACGGGGCTATTTCGGGTTGTGAATTAGTAAATAATCCTCTAAATTTAGCATATTTAACATAATTGTTAATATAACTTAATCCTTGAGTACCACCATTTAAATTTATTCAAGAATATCTTACAATATTTAAAGATATACACCCATCTAGAACATTACAGTGATCAAACACAGAAATATTAGATTTTTGATTATCAATGCGACTAGTTGGAAATCCAACAACAAAACCTAGAATCTTTTCAGGTCCACAAATAGCAGTTAAATTACGATTTAAAGTCATTGCAGGTAAAACTGGAATTTGTTTTACTTGTTTAATCATAAATTTAAAAGGTTAAAAGGTATTTTAGGTTGAGATCTCAGATAATCTAATATATGACTAGACATTCATGTATTTAGATCCATATAAAGTATTCTCCAGTTTAGAGATGCATTATTAATTTTACCATCAAGAACAGTATCAACACTACTAGCTTGAGCACTAGATTTAAATATAGCATTTCCATTGCTAACTATCTAAATTAACAGAAACTCTTAATCCTGATACTATTTTACTATGAAATCCAAAGATATGTAAAAATGGAATTATAAATCTAGCTTTACTTTTGTTTTGAGTTGTATTATTTTTGAAAATTAAATCATTTCTATTAGCAAATCCAGGGTTTTTATCAGTTGTTGCTGAATATTCATTATCATCAAGAGACCAGCATTGAGTTTGACCATAATTTGAACTAAAACCATCCTGATGCTTTAGTAACACTTGAAATAAACTAGTATGCCCTGAATTAGTAAACTCTTCTACAGTCGTATCATCAAATCCTTATTGAACCTTATCAAATAGAAACATAGGACTATTTGGCACCACAGGCTCATGTAATTAACTCTGTTCCAGCATATCTTGCTCCATCAGCTTGTTTTAATAAATCAACCTTGCAAATAAATTCACTATTCTCTAATAACATATATTTATCTACATTATCAACTCGAATTGTAATTTGAGTGTCTTTGTTTCAATGAGAAGTTTCTTGGGGGAAATAATCCTCGTCTCTACAAAATTTCATAGCATTATTGCTTGAAATTGGTGTCTGAAGAACTAGATATTTTTCTACAACTTCTTGCGTATTCATTTATTAAAAGAAAAAAATGGTGTTTACTTTTTATCATGGTTTTCGTTTAATTGCTTAAGTCGGAGCACAGCTCCTTTAGACAGTGCCTGCTTTTTTTAATTTTTAACAGCTTTTTCGCGTTTTATAATTTTGTTATTAACTTAAAATTTTATATATTCAGTATTTGCATTTATTTATTAATACTTTAATAATATAATATAATAATATATATTGATTTACCAGCAGTAGAAGCATCACACTACATTAATAATGCATCTTTTAGCACGATCATCTGAAATATCTTTCAAACGCATGTAAGCGTTACTTTTAATCAGTTTATGTTTAAGTATTATCATGTAGAATGCTACTATCTGCTCTATCGGAAGACCCGAAGTATTTTTTAAAACTTTGTTAATGGTTGTATTTAATTTTAATGATATTATTTCTAAAATACTGTTTATGCCGTTTTTATTAACTTTAGTATGAACAAGAAATTAAACCTAGTGTATGTTGTCAGCTGTTTTAGAATATTGTTTTTTACAAGAGTATAGTACAAATATTAATTTTAAAAAATAGGGTTATCTAAGTCCAACTTATATTTTAAAGTAAGTGTCTATTTGGTCCTCTTCCGTGACCTGAACCCCCAAGTTCATTGGGTCCCTGACCCACTTCCCTACTTCCACTATTAGTATTATTTTTATTGGGCACCATGTAGATCATAAAATTAAACCACACAGGCACGGCCATGGCCAATTAGGCCTATTGCGGACGTTTCATTATAAAAACGTTTAATATTGGCTAACAGGATAACCAGTGACATATGAAAACGCCACCAGATTTGCCCGTAAAGGTTTGATTTAATGCTAAGCCGAAGAAAGTAAATACCGAGCGAAAATAAAAACAACCTACGACACCTAAGAAAAATAGGATCAGAGTTTATTGCTAAACATTCCATTTAAACCACTTATGAAACTAAACCCGAAAAAATTAAAGTTCCATAAAAAAACATACACATGGGTGTCAACTACAGCCTTCGCGTTGAATACAGTCTACCTCAGAATAAACCGCGTTGATAATGCTGTCAAAGCTTTTCAAACAAAACTCACACCACAGCAGGGCACCATCGTGCCCCAAAGATTACGATCCACACGACAAGAGTATAAGTCTATCAAAACCACCACGTGACATTGTAAAGATAATACACTATAAAGCTTTACACCGAGGATAAAATAAAATAAAAATTTAACTTCTTAAATTGCTCAAGAAAGTTATTAGAGATAATATTTTGATAGGAATTTCCTCCTTGCCAACGTTAAAGACTTACGGTAACAACAGTAAAGTTTACGGACTTATATAATTTTATTTGGAGAACTATTTATTACAAAAAAGATAAAAATTAAAAAAATAATATAATTTCCCAGGAGTAAAAATGCACAACCTCCTCGCAAGGAAGTCAGAATGCGTCTACTTCTACTAACCAGATGCACCAATACACTCCCCAAAAGCCATCTAAGGGTCATCTGACGCAAACGTGACATTGTACAGCCAATATGACGCCAAGGTCATTGCTCACGCACACGATATTGAACACCGCCATTGCCCTGTACCCGCCACCGCAAAATAACTTGCAACCGTCACAGTGCTGCTTTGAAAAAAAATGTTTGAAAAATGTTTAGTTTTTGAGGGGTCAGGCGTTTCAAATCGCTTAAGATCTGGTCTCCCAACACAGACC
>JAQFZE010000319.1:0-29701 GCA_034695245.1 Dicyrtomina saundersi | reverse complement strand
CCCCCTCCACTCCTCCGCCTCCCCCTCTGCCTCTCTCTCTCATTCCTCGACTTCGTGTCTGTCCACTCCAAAATGCTAAAAATGGAACATGGGTTTTATGGGGGAAGGAGTGTTATTACTACAGCTGTATACTTGAACCATCTTATATTATTGCTCATCATTCATTCCTTGGAAAAATCCTTTTTTTATCAACTTTAATAGGAGAGTGTAATAAAACTTAAATGTATACAATTTAACATTATCTCCGTCTAATGCATTTACTTCCCTCCGGGATATGTAACTATGTGAATGAATTGGTCAAAGTAGGATCTTCCCATTTTCCTCCTGGCATTATTATCAGTGATATGAAAGAATTGTAATCATTTTTTTTTCATCTTCAAGTCTTTTTCATATCCAACTATTTTCAATGTCCTTTAGCTCTGATCTTCTTTTCCTCTTTTTTTTTTATCATGAACATGAAAGAAAAAGAATATGAAATACAGAATATGGAACTTTCATTCTCTTCACTTGGCTTTGAATTTATTTCTACATGTATGTATAAGTAAGTACAAGGCTGGACATAAAAATCATTCAGCTTTCTTTTTGTAGATGTTCATATTATGCTGCTAAGTACGGGAAGCTCACAACAGCACTGTCATTGAAGTTTCTAGTCAAATTTAAAATTAGCCGTTGCAGATATGCCTATATAGCGGGGGTAGAGACCAGGAAGGATTGTAAATTAGGAAATAATAAAAGCTGAGAAAATCAGATATATGAAAAAAATATCTGTTTTTTGTTGTGTGAACTTTAGTATGGATTTGTGCCTTGTTCATGTGGGAAAAAAAACATACTATAGTGTAGTTGTGAAATTGAATAAGCTCAGTAATATGTAACACATCTTTGTCAATGGAACTTGAGAGGAAAAAGTTCTCCTTCTCCTTTTTTTTAGGCAGTGCGTACATAATTAAATCTATGTGTGAATGTGGATATGTACGGACACGAAAAGTGTGGATGAAGAGATTCCCTGGAATTCTAACACTTTGAAATGAAACATGTCAAGTGTTTTGGATGGAGAGCGAGGGATATTGGTAAAGGAAAACAAGTTATCGCTGTCCGGAATTGGGTAGCTTCTGAACAACGGAGCCTCGTTGATGCTTTCAAGTAAAAACCCAAAGCATATATAACAGAAATAGAGAGAGAGAGAGAGAGAGAGAAAGCATAGAAACTTCAGGAGCAGGACCAGCGTGCAGTTGGAGTAAAAGGAGAACAATTGAGCCATCTGAGGGCTTCTAGTGCCAAAGGAGGATATAGATGTAATATGTATGTATAGAGCTGCTGACTCGTGATCGGGATGGTGAGGCCTATGTAAGCTTGAATTGGTGGGACGAGTAGATTGGGATTGGAAAGAAGGGAACTGCGTTGGAAATCGTGTGGTAGGGCATATGCTAATATATATAGGTATGGCGGGAGAGTTAAAGGTAGCTTAGTTTTGGATTTGGAGTTAGTGAATTTTTCGTATATAGAAAACTCAACTGTTCGTCGTCCATTATTTGGATGGTAGCCGAAGTGTTGCTGGAACTGGGACTGGGACTGGGACTGGTGCTGGTGCTGGTCGTGACCATAGTTGTGTAGATGTATAGCCGAGTCTAACTTCAAACTTTGCACATTATTTTGCCAACCAATAAAGAAGGGGGGCCTTTTTCTGTACAAATGCGTAAGAGTATGAGACTATAAGTCAAGAAGGAAGCTGTGTGAGCGAGATCGTCCTGTAATGTAGAATACTATAGTAGAGAGAGAGTTGAAAGGAAACTTGGTTTTGGTTAGAAAAGCTTATCGTGAGAAGGTCGGTGGCTGCTGCTGGTGCTGGTGCTATTGCTGGAGTTGGAGTGTATGCTTCCCAGCTCCCGCACCAGCCCCTGCCCTGTCCCAGCTCTCATTCTTCCACATAAGTGTATAATATATAATAGTCTCATAAGTCTCTGTTCTACTCGTAGTAGTGCACTGTGAGAAGAACATTGATGCAAGTGGTCTACTGGTGTGTGGAGCTCGGGAAAAAGTATGTGAAGTTTCTAATGGAAATATACGTTGGAAGGTAAGTAGAAAGAAATCGATTTAGGAAGGCAATAACAAAGTAGGTAACTAACTTACATCTTCCACACAGGTTTCCACCATCCAACCATTTATACAATACAAAAAGTCCTTGTCTTTATTTCTATTCACACACTGAGAGTCCCATCCAAAAACATGGAAGTCAAATGAACGGACTTCAAAAGTCATCCAACTTTCCAACAGCTCCCCTTCCCAATTCTCAATTCGGATCAAACCACACACTACAAATCTAATATACATATTATCCCTCCCTACAACTCACTATCAGAATTTTTAAGGAAACCAGGAGGATTTCTAATACAAATCACATATATGCGTCCACCTGACTCCACTAAAACTCCCTACACTCATTCCTAACTTCTGTCTTTTTTTTAAATTTCAACAGAAATTTCAACCTAACTCCCATACACAAAAAAAAGAGACTTTGTCCATTTTGACATGGAGTTAGAATATTATCAACATTTTAGAGTCAAACAACGTGCACAAAAGATGACATACGAGAGCCAATATTAAAATTTCAAAAAAAGTGTTCTTGATTGATACAGAAGCATAAATGGTCCAATCAATTATTTTAGAAGCATAAAAAAACTCAATATTATTTTTCTTTGCCTAATTTTGAAAATGACTCAGAGCAATTTCATTATTATACAATAATATGCTGAATCTGTTTGATCATAACAATTTTTATTTGAACAACCTGCTAAAATTCAGTTCTAAAATTGGTTAATTTTTTTTATCTCAAACCATAATGCGTAGAGCATCACAATACAGTATGTAACAACAAATTATGCCACTACTAAATCATAGCCAAGAGTCTGTGAACTCAGAAGCAGTGAAAACTAATAAGTTACTTACTTTAGCATTTTCCTAAAAATAATGTTCCTGGAGTAGCTCAAAGATCAGCAGCATAAGAAAACTCAGTATGTACAGAAAATAAAGTCGAGTTCATTTTTGATGGGAGACAATAACAAGGGGTACGAGAATGGGAGGGTGGAAACGGGGAAAGCGGTTGGAAAGTAATAATATGTGCATATATAGTTTTGGCTTTAAAACTAAATTTCCTTGGGCGACTCAAGTTGAGAAAAATATGAAATTGACTTTCCTCTTGACGTCCCCGATAAGAACAATAGGCCTGAAGGGATTTAGCAATTATAGACGCAGCCACTTACATATGCATATCTGGTCTTGGTCTGGCCCTCGTCATATTATATGCATAGTTTATCTGTAGACGACGACGATATACGTACAAAGTATGGAGGAAAGTATGGGAGTGCTTGTAGCTAGTTAGACTAGTGTAGCAGTGTGCCAAGGAAATGTCCTCCTACCTACCTAAGTAAATATATATAGAAAAGGCAGGAGTAAAGGAATACTGTAAAATCATGACACACACACACACACACACACCCAGGAATAGAAAGTCCAAAGTGTTTGGTTTTAGTTTTGCTGAAGGAAATTTAACTAGTATTTTAGAAAGTATAAATTTGTATGTGTGGGTATGACTTCTCCGCTCTGTCTGGCACACACACACGATGTCTAGATGTCTAGAAAGTTGAAAGTGTGTGTGGAGAGGAAGTGTAGAGTAAGAGTGTGTACATTTATGCATAGTGGAGTAGTCCTACTACGTGAACCACTATATGAGTAAACATTGTGGAGTCTCTGGTGTATTGATGGAACGGAACAATTCATTCAGAAATGAATAATTATCTGAGGGCTGCTAGGAAAAGCGGAGGTTCTGCTGCTCTCCAGATGGATCCCTTAACGATACCAGAAACATAAATGTAAGTACCTAGGAATCTATTCAGTAGCACACCAGCTCCCCACTCAACTCATACAATATAGTATATAGTTCATAATATGGTAGGATCCAAATCCAACATCCAACCAAGTACACCAAGTATGGAGTAGCTTACCCACCACAATCTACTGCGTAAACAGGGACTGGTACTCATAATAAAATAAATTCTGTAGTACATGTAAAATTGTAAATCTACATATATGAATTCATCTATTATTACGACTATGCTCAAAGGTTCGTTATAAAATCTGTATATGTACACATTTATAAATAGTAGAGAAATGTAGAGGCCTGGAGGAGTCTCCATCATAATCATCTTTATGAATAATTATTTCTTGACTGTACTGTAGCCCTATGTATATATTGGTGAAATTAGTTGACACATTGACAGACTTTCCCTTTGGCAGCTTTTGGACACATATCCAAAGTCTCTCATAATATCTAGCCTCTTTCACTTATCAATTACATTCGAGAAACGCTTCCCCAGCTCTCGCTCACTCGCTCTTTCTTTCTTTCTTTCGCCTTTTCTATATGTGTGTGTGTGTGTGTGTGTGTGTGTGAGGAGTGAGTACCATTGCGCCTTTGTAGATATTCCCTGGGTAGTACGGATTTCACTTCATTTTATACTTTCTGTCTACTATAACGGAAAAATTAAACCATTCGCACATTTCTCTTTTACGTCCCCTTCCTCCATTCCTTTCAAATTGAGTTTCTTCTTCTCTTTCTCCACTTTTTACAGCTCCTCCCAATGTAATTCACATATCGTTCCCTCCACTCTACTCCCATCCTCATATTATATTACACACTGTCCTTCCTTCCTTTCTTTGAGACGACTGACTTCAAATACATTATACTAAGGATGGATCAAAGAGTAAACAATTTCAGCATGCTTATATAACAAGTAGGTATCACACAAGAAGATGAAATAACAAAATTATAAAAATTTAGCTCCTTTTTTTAGTTGAATTCTGAACGTTAATTATTTATAACCCCTATTTTTCTTATATGATAATAGAAATTCTTGTAGAAAAACCAAAACAAAAATTGTAATGTCGGTACAATAAACTTTCTACACTATAATCAATTGATTTCTGGGAAAAAGCAATTTACAGCTTTTACTTATATTGTCAAAATTCATGCTGTAAAACATGTAGGTACTTTAATTTATTATTCTAGTTTGAAATATTTTGTACATGTATTATTTTGGAGTTGTAACTTTTTGAAGTTAGACTTGGAGTGAAAGTGAAGGAGAAAGTCATACTTGTGTTAATTGTACTTCTATGTAAATCATATTGATGCTAAAGTTGCACAATTTCGTATTTATCCATCTTGACGATAAAATTATCAATAATTGTCAATAAAATGCTTATCCCCTCAAAAACTTAAAATTTATCGCTTGTACGTTTTTATCTTGTCCCAACTTCTTGTCACTATAGTATCAAACTACATCAAGCAAGACCAAAACAAAACACTTTGTCCATAAAGTATTCTGTATAGTATGACGTGCATATCTGTATACACTCTAAAAACTTTGTTTTCCTTTCATACTTATTATACTGTATTCTATAAGATTACAATTACTCTTAATTTCGCTAAAGGAAAACACACTGAACAGGATTGGGCATGATAGGATCAAGATGAGGATCGGGGCATATAATAAACTAACTTAGCAACGGCCCATGTTATAACTAATATGTGATAATACATAATAAATTTATATATGTGTAGCAATCATAATATTATTGTCGTCCCAAGGCCAATATCACGGACTGAAAAAATTGGTAGGTACTGGAACCGGTAATAACACAGATATAGCATCTACTCTTGGGTTGGACTGGGGTATGATGAGGATCGTGCGAAAGTTAGTATTAAGTTGCTCAGTTTAAGTAAAATATGGAGGTTCGAAAAGAGTTTTCTTCTCAAAATAAAGAAACGCTTCAGATGTTATAATGTAAAGATTTTTTTTTATTCAGGATTGGATGCCCAACTCCAAAATTGAAGGCACAAAAATAGCCAGAGTAGAACTTCTACTGTAATGATTGTATAGAGCTGTATGTAGGTAGTATGTACTGGCACGTGTCTACATGGGAAATCTATAGTACACAAACACTATTACATGAGTTTAGTGGTTCTGTGTGTGAAAAAGAGTATTTTTCAGATTAGTTTTTTTTCTCTCCCTCTCTCTTTTTCCCTCCCTCGCAAAATCATAGATAAAAAAACTTAAATAAATCTTCAAGTTCTGTCACCCCTACTTCATCGCTACATAAGAAACTTCTTAAGCATCCCGTCCCCTAACGTTGTTACCCAAAGTTTGACCCTCGTCTCGAGAACAAGAGCACGAGCGCATTCCCGAACATGATCTATTTAGTATACAAAGGTAGGTACATAGAGTTCCATCCCGCCACCACTTGTTTTATATGTACGTGCACTCTGGCTCAGGTTGTAATTACCTGAAATGAAGTTATTATTTATTAAGTTACAATTAATTTGCCCCCGCCAATCATTTGTGAGCTCTGCAGTTACATTCCCCCTTAGTTTCAAATCAAAGCAGATGAATTTGTATGTGTATCACGCCCTCGTTAGGGTTAAAGTACATCCAACAATTTTCTCACCAAATTTATTTAATACAGTCATCTTCATCATCATCATCATACTCGTATCCAACTCCGCATTTACACACGAGCAAGTTTTTATCGACTGTAGTATAGCTATGCTTTAGCGAAGTACACGGAGACAAGCATTTTTTTATCCTTTTAATTTAAGTAGTTTATTATAATGCATGAAAAACTCTAATACCAAGACACCATGCCTGGATGAAGGTGTTGTGCTAAGTGCTAAGTGATCCGCGTGCTAAATAAACTATGTATATCCTAAATTTTAAAAGTTCAATCAATGTCCACCATTCACTCTAAAACCCGAGTCATGCTCCTGCTGCACATTGGCAAATTTAGAAAACGAAAAGTTTAAGCAAGGGTGGTGCACCTGTGACCCGGGCTGGGTTAGACTAGGTTTAAATATAACTAAATTACTATACACTTTTGCATTGTATGCAAGCAGAACGTAGTCAGAACGGAGCTATGTTGATGTTTGGGTCTAATTAGCTACTAAAAAAAAATGAAAAAGTATTTTCGAAGTCTTCGTCATTTTAAAATAAAGGTTCAGTGTTCAGTTTCCTGCATTGAATAATGAATAATTTTGCATTTGAGGAAATTTTTATTGATACATTTACTATGCGAAAGTTAACAATATAAAAACTAAATTTTATAAATTAACTTTTGTAACCCTGTATTTGAAAATCATTGTTTCAGATCTATTTTATTTTATTTTAATTTAGCGTGTGATGAAATGAACCCTACCTCCCCCTCACTATCTTCTTTGAAACCGCCTTTGAAAATGTCCTTGAGCATAATGTCTCCATCAAAATTTGTATGTACGGCAAAAATGAGCCTTATGAAAATTGAATGATATTCTATGCTGGTTCTGGTCTGGTGTCATCAAGCCTGTGTAATCATCGTGACAATGGGTGAGAAGATTATATTGGAAAACTTTGAAAGTATCTCTCCCATTACCAATTACCGCACCGTATGGCATGAATCAAGAAAATGATGTGTCTAACTTGTGAATTAGCATAAAAGCTTGGATATTTAAACGTTTTCATGAAGACACATATCAGAGTCGGGGGAAAAAATTTACAATATTTTTGAGAAAGGATTTACATGTAAAGTACATTAACATTGATTCCCTCCTCAATACACGATGACGATATTGATCTGGGCTGGTGCTGGGACTGGTGCTGGGACTGCACCCGGGTGTGAGTTTCGCTTAGCATAAGAAAGTGTCACATGTATCATAGTAATGGTAAACATAACCTGTGTTTCAAACCATTACCATTATGAAACGCATTCCGGCCAGAGTAACATTTCAGTCTGTCAACAACAATGGATACCTATATACCTGCATATAGCTGTGTATAAGCTCAGGCCTAAGACAGACTTAGACATCAAGTCACAAACAGTCTCATAAGTAAAAGAATCTCTGTATGCAACCATCCAAAAGTTAGCGTATTTTTACATATTCTCTATATTATGTGGGCGCTCCATTCAGTATACTGGGAAATGACAGCGTATATAGTGCATAGAAGCAAGCTTAGAAGTTGAGAGCAACGCTAAAGAGCGGAAGAAAAAATCGTTTGCTTTACAAGTAACCAGTTTTTTTTATAAAATAACTGGATACCATGTAACCTAGGCACAAGTAGTAGTAGAAGTAGAAATACCAGAGTGAATTTTTGATCCGTCTTTCTTTTGATGAGACTGCAGTCCCCAGTTTCAGTGGCAGAAAAAGAATGTAATTAAATGAGTAAAGCTCTTGTAGGGTGCATATTATGAAGATGTAAATTTTTACAAGTCTATGAATCATATTTGAGTCGTTTTCGTGTGATGAAAAGAAATAAAGGAGAGTGAGGACAGTGCAGTGGAGGAGGTAGTATAGACTTGTGAGAAAGAAATTCCTTGTTTTAATTGTTCTGCCTCGTGGCCTTCCCCCCACGTCGTTCAAGAGACGGGGCAGAAGAGGGAAAGAGGAGAGCAGCAGAAACAGACAGAGTGCATGCAGGACGAGTGGATTTAATTGAAAGCATGAAAAGCTGAGGTTAGCTTAATATTCAGACACTCAACGCATGAATTTAATTAGACGCAATAAAGTTTTTTACATAAACTATTCCAGTGCACGGAAGGGAGAAAAAAAGGAGGCAGACATAATATTTTGTGGCAGTCATTTTCCATTCTTCCTCACACTGAACAACTATGCCGCAACGCCTTCCTCATAATATCCTCAACCATCAACACACTCAGCTCAATAAAGGAGACGATGTGTCTCGTCCTGGCTTCAGTCCTAATAGCTATATACATAATATTCAAATGACATTACTGTACTGGCTGTTCTCAGCCATGGACAATAGGAGAAGAAGAGGAAGCAGGCCGCTGCCAGTCCACACTTTCTTCCTATTTTCATATTAAATTTCAAATATGAAGGAAAAGAGCCCACCTGATTGTCATACTTTCCAAAGAGGTGCCCACACACACACACACACACACACACACACACACACACACACACACACACACACACACACACACACGCAGCTCATTTTTATGAACTATGAACATGAACCACTTCTTCGCCCCCCTCTCTTTTTCCATTAAACATGGAACAACAGATATGGAGCAGAGAGGGACAGTCATTTGAGATGTATCCGGGAAAATGGGAGACGGGTAAAGAAAGCAGGAGATCGAACAAGTTGTATTGCAAATACTCTGTCCATTCTATGGCACCATTAGAGAGCATCGGTCCGTGTGATGATGGGAGTAATGTACCTCAAGTCTGTAACTTAACCCTTTCCACTTCCACCTTATAAACTTTTAAAATACGCTCTACAAAATTGACTTGTATGAACAAGTACGTACTAAATATCGTCATAACAACGTCTTTGTCCCTGGACACTGTCTTTCCAAGTTCTCGGCCGTATACTGTATACTGTGCATCCATGTTAAAATTATTCTATAAAAATTTTACAACCCAATTTAGTTCATGGTCATTTCCTCAACTTTCTCTCCCTCTCTTTCTCTCGTCCAGTCTCGTCTCGTTCTAAAAAAGCGGACTCCAAAAACAAAAACTCAAACTTGTTGAGCGATGTGATGTGAAACACTGTGCTGGCAACATGGCCGGGGACCTGGGAAGAAGAGAATTTACATAAATGGAATTTGAAGCTAGCTTAGTGTAGAGTGTATAATGAGTGAATTCCAATGCGCTTAGATCACTCCCTGAATAAAAAATGTAATTCTAGACTTCCAGATTGAGCAGGAAGATCCATAGTACTCTGCTTTACCTGTTCCTGTGTCAGTAATGCACACATAACGGAACACTTTATTACTTTACTCATAGAAAATTAATTCTGCGTTCCAGATCTCGTAATAATATTGTTAAAAATCTAAATAGTATTGAGGCTGAAAAGACGGGTTAAATAATTCCCAGAAGCTTGAAGCGAAAGTTATAAAATTTAAAAATAATTTACTAGCCGATAATAAAATATTTAACTTCTTTTATCATTCATTTAAAATAATTTGAACTCAAGATTTTTTCTTCATTTTTAGTAAGCCAAACAGATATTAATGTTAGTAATATAAATAGGCATAAGATCAACCTGAAGCTAACTTTGAAAGTTAACATTCAGATTGGTTCAGCATGTTTGAGAGTCGCATGGCTTCATGGTACCTCTTACTACTCAAGTCTCAACTTTTCCCTAATGCCCAGCAGTGCCCCGTTTCATTTTGTGTCAAGTAGCGAGGAGGAAACAAGTGCTCGAGAACTATAAGTTTGTGAGATTGTCAAGAGTTTGAAGATTTTCTTGAGCCCTCTAGTCTTCTTTTAATTTCCACTTGTTTGCACGGTTAAGGGATGGCATGACTATGGCTACAGAATGGTGTCAGTTACTCGAGCACAATAACAGTTTTAAATTCTTTACAGGGAAGTAAGTAGTGATTGTACACGTGGTTAATCCCACGGATCTCAGCCTCCCTCTGTATACACTTTTACTTGTACACATTTTCATAAAATTATAATCTTAAAGAACGAGTAGGAGTACGAGTGTTGACATAATTTCTTTTAATTACTTTCGTCAGAATTAATGGGGATTTTGTGAGTTTGGAGGAGATTTCCTACACTTCCTCCCACAGTCCCGGTCCCGGTCCTCGGTTCGTGTTGGGCTGAACAGTTTCCTTCTTGAGACGAAGACGAAACAGTGACGAAAACGAAGACGATGGCGATGACGATGCTCCTACAATTTGAGAAGGCACAAGTGTTACTTTCATTTCCACTCAAGCATTCTTAAATCCTCTGGCCTCTGTCAACCTCCTTCACTCAGCTTCATTTTCAAGGGGTCGTAAACGGCCTCAGCCAAAACTTAGCCCATAAAACCGTACAAATTATTAGCAGCTCTTTTATTAGCATCATATATATACGTATTTTACTTGGTCTCTGCGTACACTCTAGCACTCCAGGTCCAGATACTTACTCTCTATACTCACAATCAGTACTCACACGGTAAGATTAAGCACACATAATTCCCTATGGTCCCCTACGCTCTCTCGATTCCTATACAGCCCATGGCATCCTCCGAAAATGTTCATAACTGGGACCTTATACACATGAACAATTATTATTAGTCGATACTTTAGACAGGACCAGAGCCAGAACCAGAACCAGAATTCACACTGTAAGTAACACACATAAAAACATATCCTCCACTAAAATTAGTCACAACTCACAAATAACATTGTAAGATTTCCATACCCAAGCGTATAAGGCTTAATATGTACGAGCAATTTTACATATGTGCCATTTGATTAAAATTGGGTTGATTCTTCCAGCATTTTTCATCTCTATGTTTTAGTACGTCCTGCTTTATGTTTTTCTTTTGGAGGGTATTTAGATAACAAAAAAAAATAACATGCTACGAAATTACTTGAAATAAACCAGGACAGGAGCAGTATAGCGTTTGCATGCAATAAATATATGTCTGCTCATAAAACTAAATAAAGTTATTAGACGGGGTACTCGGTATTTTAAGGAGAAATCCTTAAAAATATCTGGAGTGTCTATAGGTACCTACTCATTTATATATTGTCATTAGAATAACATCACTTTCTATGTGCAATCTACTCAGGACATCTTAGTATTTTTTTTACAGGGAGGCACTATATACGCGCTTTGGTACCCGTCCCGGTCCCGGTCCCGGTAACTGGTTATGAAGGATATTCTAGATAATAATAAACACACGTGAGTGATCTGGAAGTCTCGAAGGCAAGGATAAACAAATGAAGCAATCACTCTAAAACTAAAAAGGAAGCTGTCATCAGCTGGCCCCACATACTTACATAATATAGTCTACGTACCTACACGAAGTATTTATGCTGATGCTGACATATGGCTTGGCTAAAAGTTATTGACGGAGTGAGGCCGAGAGAAGAGAGAAGAAAAACATGATGATGATGATGATGATGTAGTAGTCAACGAGTGGAGTGCGAGTCGTCCCTTTACAAGCTTTGAACTTTGTCAATTCCAAGTTAAGCTAGTATAGTGAATCAAATTTCACGTAATTTAAAACATTGGCATTTTGAAATGGCATGTAACATGCATAATCATACATACATTGGTCTTTTGGGAAAATGCCAAATATTAAATTTTCAATGCTCATAAAAAAAAGGAGAAGAAATGAAAAGTCATTATAGAGAGAAAAAATACATAGATAGATATCTTTATTATATAGTGTTCAGTTTATGGAAATGTATACTTAAATATATATATATATACAAAATATAAGACTCACACTCCCGGAACACACACGAGATATCCGAACTCGACCATATTATAATAGACTAGGTCCTCAAAGCCCGCAGTTTTTAAAACGACGGCTCTAGCTAGGTGCCCCATGAGTTTTGTCCCGGGTTTATTCTCTATACACATGGCGAAGTTACTATGTTAGCAGGAATTTTGTGAGCGGAAGTTTCAAAAGTGGGAGCTTCAACCGTACAGAAGGTTTTATAGTAATTGATGATTATAGTGCATGCGTTCATGAAAGGCTTTTGACATGCTCGCAATATAAATATAAAAATACGACCAGAGACCCATGCGGTTAGTCTTGGGGAATAGAGAATTGACGTGGGCTACTCATAAATCAAGAAAAAAAATATCTTAAAATATGCAAAGTAAATCAGTGATGATGCTTCTATTTTCCCCCATAGAATTTACAAATTTATGTGCGAACTCTGAGCTCTCCATATAGTCATTCTCAGCTAAGTGAAATGTGTTAGTGATGCAGTGGAGGCCCGACTCTTTTTTCAAAGTTTTTACTACCCAATCTGCACAGAAATATACATGAGCATCCCGCGTACATGTACCGCCTATACATGTATGTGTATTGAACTACAACCTACTCCGCTGTCTAGCACACATTTAAATCGAAAAATTCACAAATTCCATCCACACTCAACTCAACACTTGATATTCGATATCCCACACAAATGCCCTCCCCGAGCCATTTCACACACTCTCCGTCCCTACACTTTTAACCTCACCAAACATTATTTTTATTTTTATCAAAATGAATAATTGCATTTTCCCGCCATAAAATTCTAGTTTAGCCTCCAAGAAAAAAGTATTAAACTAATTATGCATTTCCTTTTACTGTGACATAGCCGTAGCCGTAGCCGGAGTCAAAGCCAACACCAGCACCGAACCTATCGTCGATCGTCGATGCCGATGCGGAATTACCAGTATATCATATTTTTTATTTTTCATACTATATTATCTACGACGTGTCTTATCAACTAAATTTTACATAGATTTCGGCACTTTGGTTTTGGCTATGGCTACAAAAATGATGTTATGAACACCCATTGGTTAGGTAATCATTCAAAAATCACACTTTAAATATCGATACATCTAAAAAAAAGTCAAAGTCCATAAATTGGGCAACTTTAATAACGATAAGTTTCTGTATCACACATTCCATTACAGAGTTGGGACCGGGAGCGGGATCGAAGTCGGAAACGAAATTTTGGTATGTGGTAGATACAATGATAATTGTGAATTGGTGAGCGGGAAAAAGATTGGGCACCACTATGCTACTCCGTTGGATGCTTAACTAAAACACCAATGCTAAAGCATCTACCCATAATATGCTACGTATACGACTACATAGCAAACATAAATAAAATCGCTCTTACTTTTCTGAATAAAAAACCATAAAACTAAAACAAAGTTGAGTCAAGGATATTATGTGTATCTGTAGAAATGAGATAATAGCCCTAAGATTTATTAAAGCTTTTAAAGGTTACTGAATCAAAAGTTCCTTTCCTGCGACAATTATTATATCATTCTTATTATGTGCATTTATCATGGTTCCTTCCTGGAAGCTAAAAATCTCGTGTTTTTCAAAGACCCCTCACCAACAACAGGCACAGGAACAAGAGGAGAGCAAGAACCAACATGAGATATGCGTGTTATGAGAGAGCCCATATACAACAAAATAAGAATAAAAGGCTAAAAGAAAGTAAATATTTTTATTTATCAGGCTTTGTAGTCTGTACAGTGACAGTAGCTATATACAGGAACTGTAACAGTATAGATCCGTACGAAAAGACAGTAGTACCAAAGTGTATGCTCTGTGAGACAGACATATGGATTAGGAATACAAAAGATGCATTCATATACAAGAGATCCCCCTCGTTGTTCCCAGTAGATGTATATCTCTATGTCGTACATACTCAGAGTCCCAGCATCATCCCCAGCTCCAGCTATCAGCATCCTCTCGTAAGTAAGATCAACATTGTAAATCTTTGAGAGAGAAAGAAAAAAAATGGGTCCATGTGCAGGAAAAACTGCAGGAGGTGTACAAGGTATAGGGAAAATTATTACCTCTCAACTCATGGTGGAGTGATTACATTTTATCTGTTCAGTTACGCTTGGTGAAAACAGTCTGACATTACAAAATACATAACTTCTCCACACCGTATGACTATGACTATATACTCAGCCCATTTACCTGGGGACCCACTATCATCCCACTCTATATCCACCCCCATGCATATGCTCTCTCTCTCTCTCTACAGATACGTTGAAATTTATTTGCGAAACAAGAAAGATGGAGGACATTGGGGCGGGTAAAATTAAAATATTAAAACTCCTTCGTCTACAGCTACAGCTACGGCAACGGCGGTTCCAGCCTCCGACAGATATACTGAATACTGCAATCATACATATAGGCACCTACTCCAACTTCCCTCAGCGAAGTGCAATGAGCTTCTATATAGATAGAGACATTATGCTCCATGTAGTAGAATAATAATAGTCATATGGAGTAATCTTAATCTATGTAGTGCAGGTATTCGGATTCGGATTGTAATGAACAATTTCTCTCTCCAAATTTTATTTTAACTTGCTAATGGGTTTCCATGAGTGTGAGAGAAAAAGAGAGGAGGGAGACGGGAGAAAGGGAATGTAATCATTTGAGTTAATTTATTTGAAACAAGTTACTTGCCTCTGAACTTCTCATACGTTGAGGAAAATCTACTCAATTTCCCTCTAAGCAGACTTGGGCTGAGGAAAACTGTGAGACATTCGAGTGTGTTCCCCTTCCCTTTAGTCCGTGCTCCATTCCATTCCATATAGTGATCGTTAGAGCTGGTCTCGGCCGAGACTCTGGCTCTGGCTCCGGCTTCAACTTTGGCTTCGGCTTCCTATATAGCCTCTCGGCGAGGCTATGGATAGTTGGCTTAAAATGAGAGATGAAATAAAATCGTAGTCATAAATTTTGCTGTATCATCCAGAGCTATGTTAGATTTCAAAGAGTTTTTCCTATGTGTGTGGAGAGAGAGAACTCCCACCACCACTACGAGCTGATGCGGTCTAAGATTTGTAAGAAAGTACAGGAGCTATGAAATTACATGAGTAACCAACTTCTGCTTCTCGAGTGGACTATAATATTCAGCTGACAGTTCCAGACATGGACATAAATTCATGGACAGTTTCCCTATTTCTATTTCTATTCCTTCCTTCGCCTTTCTATTCCTATTTATACATTCTATGCACATTAGTCCATCTATACAGACGTACAGACCCCCCCTTTTACCTCTGCTCTGTTGTAGTTTTTGAAGAGAGAAAAAAAAATGTGGATGTAAGTATAACTATGTATACATACTGATAGAATAGAATATTCCCCCGTGTTGAAAAGTCTGAGGAGAAAACTATGATAATGCATTCTCGCTTGACTGTGGAGAAGAGCAGGAGCATGTATAAGATCTGCATGCAATATGGCTCACAGTTCAGAGAGAAAGTTAGCTAAACCAAACCACAAAGCGAAAGTAAAAGTGATGTTTATGAAATCGCATGTGTCCAGATCAAAGTTTAGCTCCTACTACACAGTACAGCGAGAGAGAGAGAGAGTTGAGAAAAGGGAAAGCAGAGTAAAAAGTATACGTAGTCAAAACGTACAAGGGATGGAAATATAAACCTAATTTAATGCATGTAAATATGGAATTTCCCTCTAAATTTTGTAAATAAGGTAATTTCATTTTGAGAAAAAGGAGCGAGTCATATGAGCATATAAATGTTAAATGAATGCATAGCGCGTGATTCCACCATTACCAGTAACTACCTTTGTGTTGGGGAAAGTATGTAAAAACGAGGTCGTAAAAAATAAAATCCAAGCTCAGTCAAGCATGTAGCAGCTACCTACCTGTCTCATGCTCTCCTTCCCAGTTCCTCGTCTCGGCTGCACACACTCAAACACACAACCAAACAGAGAGGAATGGGGATTTAAGCGGCTGTGAAGAGTAAAGAAAAATTGAGAGTGAATGGTTGTGGGTGATTTATGACAATATGGCCATCAATCCAACATATTTATCACACACACAAAAAAGACCTATTCTATTCAGATAAAGAAAATAATTCAATGTTCCAATCGTCCCTTTCGCAACACACAGAAACACACACACACACACATGAAAAAACTATAAAAATGATTGCAATGCTCCGGATGCAATGCTGGAATGAAGACTATACCAACCAACTCACCAAACTACCTACAACTCCCGCCTCCATCATCTCATCCCGACGGATGATATCTACCAAAATCCGGCAATGAATGCAAGTATGTCAGATTAGGATTTGGAAGCAAATTCAAGACGAACATATCTATAATCTAAAATGCTTCTATATTACATTCCACCTAGCCCATTTACGTCCGTAGATAGATAAAAAGAATGCACATGGAGTAGTTTCCACGATGACTACATATTTTTCACCCATACTCAAACACACACACACACACACTTTCTCTCTCACATTTCTAATACGAGATGTAATGTAATTCAGCATGATTGAGTATGCAGTGGAGTCGTATGTACAAGTTAGATGAGACTACGACTACGACTACGTCTACTCCCTACCTACTACTACACGAATCAGATATGTTATTATGTACAGACAGCCTAATCCAACTAACATATCAGTAGTATAGGTATATGGAGCCGAAGTTGTGAAAAGAGAATGGAAAGTTGGCGTATGCCCATTTGTGTAGTGCACACACACACAGTGCTTTAATACTATTAGTACCTATACTACTCCCGTCTGTACATGTGGCGTAGGTAATTGTGTGTATAGGGCCCTTGAAAGTTCAAAACGTGGAAGAGGAGGATGAGCTGATTGTGGGAAAAGAAGAAGAGAGTTTTATCGTGAGGCACCACCATGTTTGATGTGGTCTATCGTCTATCATATGGCTACAGACTAAACGATAGACGTTTGATTCTTCACAATATGTACAGAGTCCATGGTTGAGTCTCTCGTCCTTACTCCGCCGCTTCATACATCCTCAAGACGGACTCGGATTAGGAGGATATAGGTTATAATTCTTGATAGACATCGTATACGAATAAATTAGATATAGACAAGACTAAATGTAAGATTTGTTTTTTGTGGAGGCAATAAAAAATTACTGCTAGTTGAAATCTCTCTTGGACTAACGCTCGGGGAATTTTATTTAGTGAGAGTATATAGTATGTGAATTGTAGTCTGTACATAGAGCGCCATTCCATGAGGCAGTCCGGGTCCTAACTCTCACTCCCAACCTAATGGTTTGCATGAGTAACGAGAAAACCGAAGAAAAGAAAGAGAGGGAGGAGAGACAGAGAGAGAGAGCGAGTACGAGAGTGAAAGTCTGTTTGAAATTTGAAATGAAAATGAACCAATGGGTATTTTATTCATGATAAAATACTAAGCGTGGAGGAGCGAGAGTGGAAAGGAGTAGTAGAGCCAGTAGCTTTACGAACACCATTTTGCATGAGACCATTAACATTGAGATCATTTTGTTAGCGAGAGACACAGAGAGAGGCTATATTACATGTAATGGGACCTGCATGCACCAGGACGGGGATCAAACCAGACCAGTGCAATAGAGAGATAGAGAGGAATTGTTTTTAGAGAATTGCATTACTTACACCGCTTCCAGGAAAAAGGAAAGGAAAGAGTGGGGCGGGCAATCGAGACGACCAGAGATAAGGGGGGAGAGGTGAGTGGTAGTAGTCGTCCTACGAACGACACATTCCCATTTTATGTGACTCCGTCTCCGTCTCCTTCTCCTGCTCCTGCTGCTACTGCTGCTCCTCGTCAAAATCAGATAATGAAAACTTACATTGAAACTACATTGAAATTATTTCATGAAACACTCACTTTTCACCTTCCATCTCCACTCACTCAGAACCAGGACCAAAACATCCTCTGCACGCCCAGCACTTGCAAGCTGTCGATAAGAAAAAAATGAGAGATATCTTCTAAATGAAGCAGAAGCAAGGATGGCAATATATGAGCTTGTAAGTTGTTTACAATTTTATTTGGCTCGTTCTGCTCCTATATGGCTGGTTACTGGGTCTGTCTGCCGCTCTGTAGGCTAGAATTAGTAATTCCTACATCATGCTAAGGAATAATATTTTGTGTCAAGAGGAGCTCCATGCTTCGTAGTGTTTCGTAGTCCCACTATTCCTGTTCTACTATATGGTTTGAAGCATGATAATTTCTTGTTCGAAATGGAATTTGAATTCAAATTGTGAAGTGGCGAGGAAGGTGCATGTAGAATGTAGAACTGTATAGAGGTTACGAACCTACCTCGTCCAACATTACATATTGAACACATTTTGGACTGTGATCATAACTACGGCCTCAGCTTCTACTTCCACTTGGGCTCTGCCTATACAACTATGCTGATGGGATGACGATGATTATGGAATTAGAAACGCTTCTATTCAGGAGCCAATCTCAGTCCTACGCGGATTTGATACTGTGGAGGAGAACCGTGAAAAACACATTGAAATCAGCATGTGGAAATATCCAACGAGGTTGTTTTAGGTGAAAGTGGCCATACAGACGAAGCCCTGCTGTGCCCGACATCATCATTTCATGTATTTCTCAAGTGCGTCTCTCTTTTGTCTCTTGAGCAGGAGTAAACAGAAGGACGGAGCGACTGGAGGGGAGGGGAGGGAGAGTCCACACACACACACACACACACACATCATGGACCCACAATCTCCGGAAACACACACAGCATTTCTTATATTTCACATACGATGCATATTATGCACATTCTATGGGCTCCGTAGCAGCGTCAACTTGTACGTTCTTTTACACAGTAGGTAGGGGCAGTAGCATTGGTAGTAGTAGTGGCAGTGGTAGTGTCAGTGGCAGTGGTAGTGGTAGTGGCAGTGGTAGTGCAATTACGATTACTTCTTATTGTTACTTGGCACTAGGCAGTTTCGCTCTAGTAGCCGAGTTTAGATTTTTCGAATCAAGTTCAACATTTAAGGATTTAAAAAGAACAAATACAATCTAATTTCCGTCGGTTCTTTTTCTCCCACCCTCTCTCTCTCTCCCTCTATTTATGTACCTACTACACATCCTGGAGTTCCAGGAAAACGAAAAACATTTGTACATGGCCATGCAAATGCAAATATCACCTCTTAATATTAATATGTGTTAGAAACAAAGTGTCCCTAAGAAGGAAAAAGTATCTGTAATAGTGGAGTAATCTACATGCTGTTAGGGATTCCCTCCCCCTCCCCCCCCCCCCTCCTAAACTGGTATAGTGCCAGTCTTGGATGCTCCATTAGAATACAATGCAATTTCGAGCCTAAGACGATTTGAAATGAAATACAAAAGCTATTTGTTCCTAAAGTTGTGTCTCTCCCAAAGTTAAAGTTGGAATTGGAAATGTGAAAGTGTACAAACGTACGGGTGCATATCTTTGTCTTGAGACTTGAGTTTTCCATATGTATGAAGAAAGGCTGAGGTAGGAAGGCTGGTCCTGGTCCCGGTCCTGGTCCCGGTCCCGGTCGTAATATCCCATCTATGTTCTATCTAATATCTGTATAAAACCGCTCGGCGAGAGATTCTATGATCTTGTATACTGCAAGGCACATATTCCAACTCTCCTCTGCTACGTACTTGGTGGACCCATGTTTCTCTCCAAATTTTTTCATCTCTGTAGCGCACATCACATTGTTTGAGTAGATTTTGAGACGGTTGATCAGAATGTATGGGAAAACACTTGAATATAAATTGTTTTACTTTTCCTTAGTTTCCCTCCTCGCTCTCTCTTTCGCTCTCTATCTGCCCCTCTTGCTTGTTCAAGAATGAGTTGAAAATTGGAGCGACTCTTTCAAATTGAACCGAGAACTAAGAGTAAGTAAGATCCAGGACAAGGGACTACACTGATAGAAGCCAGAGCCAGGCCAAGTGAGCGTCAAAGGAACGGGGAGAAGTTCCTATTCCCATTGTCATTCCCGTTTCCCTAGTCTTCAATGGAGATGGAGATCCTATAATAGGATGTCGGAGCATATAGGTATCTACCTCATATGTGTGAGTCCTAAGCTCCACATAGAGTTGAAGTCAGTGGATCGAAAGTTTTTAAATGATGTAATCATGCATAGGGACAAGAAAAATCAAAGAGAATAATAATAAACGTGTGTGTGTGTTTGTCTCTCTTTTGTCTGCCTTTCTTCGTATCTATTTCTTATCTGTATTGTACAGAACTTCTTTCCATTTTCCCTCTCTCTTTTTTACTAATTCAAGGTCGAGCTGGCTTAAGTTTCTTGTGTTTTATACAAAATTCCGCTTCCCGCATGCAAATGCTAAATTTAATGTTAATGCAATGGGAGACTCTTTCCTGTGTAGGACGTAGACGTAGGATATGCACAGGAATAGGAATCACATCTCCATTTGCCCATAGTTGTGGACTGTATAATGTGGACTGTGTAGAATCGTAGAATGATAAAACTTATATTATATACTGTAGAGAGTAGCGAGCCAGAGACTAGGAAATGAGGGAGAGAGGCTGTGCACATCTCTATATGCATATTGTATATCCGTATACATCTCATGGATGTGACTATAATAGTGATCGGAGGACAAAGCTACAAGAAAAAAAATCCCCAAGAAAAAAAAAAGAAGTGGTACACGAGTAGAGGAAAAGGAGAAACAGGAAGCACTTAAAATATTTATTAGATACTACGCCCTCGCATGAATTCACTTCTTCAAGAAATTCTCTGCCATTTAGGTATTATTGAAGTCATCGAGAAAGAAAGGGAGGGAGAGAGAGAGAGAGAAGGGGGGAGCAAGTAAACTAAACCACACAAAAGGGAACAAGAATGAAACGAGGATGACAAGGAAAACGACGAAAGAGAAAATAAAATGGGAAAAATATAAGAAACCGAGTCAAGCTTCCTTTCTCACAGAAATAAATCTGAGGCTGACTTTGACTTTGGGTTTGGATTTGGCATTGACTTACCTACACACACACACACACACACACACACAGGCACAGAACAGAAGCACACTTTGTGGGTTTTCCTTGCTCTATACTGACTACTGACTACTGACTACTGATATATCACATTACTTCCTCCTTTCCTTTCCTTCCCTTCCAAGGATTCTGTAGCTGGAGGAGGAACTCACCTAAATAGAATTGTGCGTGAAGTTAAGAGTTTTAACTAAAAAAAAATCTGACAACATTTAGCCTCATTTTTATTTTTCTCATCCGTCTCTTTTCATCTAAAAGATTTCCACTCCCACTTGACTTCAGTTTTGAGTTTGATCTTTTCCCCATTGATTATTTTTTTTTCTAGTATGAAATCATTTCCATTTCATGGTCGTTTGTCCTTCTCGTCGTTGTCGTCGTCACGGCTCTAGGTATGGTAGGATTTGAGATGACAAAGTATAAGAGAAAGCTTAGCTCATTAGCCTTACTCACTCCTGAACTCCTGACTATTGACGACTCACTGAGACCCACCGCTTCCTTCCTTCCTTCCTTCTCTCCCCTTTTCTCCCTTCCCATATGCCTTCATATACGCTGTACCTATGCACTATAAAACTATGCCTATAGTTTTCACCCTGTACAGATTTCACATAATTTTACATACACGATTTTTGTTTACTCCATATAAAGTAGAATTAAATAAA
Organism: Dicyrtomina saundersi; assembly: GCA_034695245.1. Lineage (NCBI taxonomy): Eukaryota > Metazoa > Arthropoda > Collembola > Symphypleona > Dicyrtomidae > Dicyrtomina > Dicyrtomina saundersi. Next base: position 7,758 of record JAQFZE010000319.1, on the reverse strand, counting down.
TAAATAAATATATATTATAGGCTGCATTTGAAAGGCTATTAAAGAAAAGGAAACAGGCATGAGTTTACATTAATCACACGCTCTTCTAAAGTTTATTAACCTATGGGAGGACAAAAATTATTTACGGAAAAATTACGAGGTGGAATATGTATAGGGAGACGAATTCACTCAACTATAACTATATAGGTCCGTATTAAAAGAGCATATCTGCATAGGTACCCCTGAATGTATCTCTAATATATTCACATTTACAGTATATAATTCCGTTCCGAGGCGCAGGAAAAGGAAACAACACACGAGAAAAATTTTCTGACGTGAGCTATATTTTTTACGGTTTCCTTCTCCCCCCCCCCCTCTCCTCCTTTGCGTCCTTTAATACTAATACACTAATGCGGGTACCTGCTATCTAGTACGAATGTGGATACGAACGGGAATGAAGTCGAATAAAGTCTAAAGTCAAAGTTTAATGTAAATCGAAGGGAAGTAGAGCTGAGGGCTGAGGAGAAGGATCGAGATGTACAGATTCTCCTGCATCTTATTACGGGGCGAGAACTCAAATGGAAAATAAAACTTCTCTCTCTCTCTGATTCTGATATACTGTGGCAATAACTATTTGACAGATGAGCGCGGGGTATAGAGAGAGCTGGAATGTTGATTTGGTGCGTGTACTCTAATCTGTGAGTAATATGCAGAAGTAGGAGAATTTTTTTCAGCTTTAGATGAAACAAGCCAGAAATTTGAATCCGAATTTGAATTCGAACAACTCCATCTTTCCTGAGCCGATCGTCGATTTCATATTTATTCCAATTTCCTCTCTCTCTCCCTCTACATGTAGATATATCTCTCTCCACTTCATTTCTTTGTATAAATTATTTCGTATGTTGTTCTTCTCCCTCTTGTTGTTCACATGTTGTTTCCATTCCAATTCATTTTGATGGCGCGCTTATCTCTAGTTTCAGTTTCGCAGTCTTTGATTTCATATGATTCTCTCAACTCCTTCTTTTCTTTTTTTTTATTTTGATTTTGACTTAAGAGTCAAAATGAGAAATGTGTACAATGACGACGCAGTCCCTACACTTGACTCCCATATTCCTATAAAAACCCCACCAAAATATTTTATTTGTCTCGAAATCGCTTTGGAAAATGTCTTTTCGCTTTTCCCTTCACCCTTCACATGTACATAGCTACTAGACATTCCCATTCCCATTGCCATTGCCATCGGAATCAACATAGAGACATGTTCCCTTTTCTGTATTTCTACACAAGCTTGTCCTCTTGTCCTTTACATTTTGCCATTTCTTTTTTTATGTTACTGTTCCTTCAGTCAATTTCAGGAGTCAGAGATAATAACTTTGAAAGTTGGAGTTGAGGGAGCGTGTATATGTCCACACATGATTTTGACATGCCCTCAAAATTCCGAGCCCGATACTGTTACTATGATCCTGATGCCGATAGCTACTCTGGTCTGGCTGGCAGTGCCTATATCTGTACACGTAGACTCTGTCTGGAATTCTGGAAGACATGTGTACAGATATTTGAAATTTGAAATAATGTATTATATATAGTATGTCCATGTCCTGGTCCTGGGTTGTCTGTATCCGAGTACGTATATGGTTGTGTATAGAAATATAGAAATAGTTGTGAATTCTCAATTATCCTCGTATCATAAGTCTTGAGCTGAGTCATACGTACAAACTCATTCGTGGTCATGGCGGTAGTGGTGGTGATAGTGATGGGTCTCGTAAGATGAGAAGATGGGAATGACGGCGTGTGCAACTGACTCTCAGATTGTAAGATTTTGATAATAATAATTTTTCAGAAAAAATTGCTTCGTGTCTTCAGAGCATTCTCTGCTCAGTCAGGGTACTCCTATATACATGCATAGAGTTATATGTCCGCTCGGAACATATAGCACTGGGACTACTGGGACTGGGATACATGTCATTGTCATAATCTATGTCTGAACCCTGCCGTTGTTCTACTACTTCTACTCGAGCTGTATGGAATAAGTATATGTGCTACACATGGAGTTTGGATTTTTGGAGTGGGGAGTACGGGTGCAATGGGCGCATCAAGGAGATAGCAGTGAATAAAAGTAATCGTTAAAGGGGCTCATCGTTATTAGAGATTTTTTCTCTCTCGCTCTCTCTCTGGACTCTGGACGGTGGGATCAGTTACATTTGTTGTGCGCCTGCTGTCTTTTATGTCACTCCTTTGTAACGAGAGGAAAAGTGGAAAATCCTCAAAGTCCAGAGTAGTCGAGTCCAGTGAGTCCATAGTAGTGCCTTTTGCGAGTCCACCTCATTTCAGAGTGTATGTAGGTGGGTCGGAGTCGTGTGTAGTGGAGGGCTGGAGGGCAGTGTCATGCCAGTCTCTCTCGGATGTCTCTCCCGGCTGCTGCCTTCTCCCCCCTTTCCCTGTCTCACACTGTCTCACCATCCGAATTCCAAGACCTGGAGCAAGCAGACTGAGAGAACGAGGCCTAGATGAGCCCCAGAGCCCAGAATATCCCCATCACTTCCTCACTCTCCACACACACTAAAGAGTCGTCCTCCCCAAAAATTCCAATCCAATTCATAGATATTTTTTAACGTGTTGGAATTCCATGGAAATGTAAATGGGGCAAACCATGAACCATGTGGTGATGCAAGATCGTAAAATACTGTAATAGCCGACAAGGAAAATTTTATTATTATTTTCATTAGGAGAGAGATATGAGTAGAATGTGGATATACAACGGAGAAAAGTGGATGTATTAAATTTAATCATTATTTTTAGTGTTCAAATTTTGAAAATCTAACAAATATATATCAATAAATAATTCTGAATTACCAGTATTTAAATGGTATTTTTAGTTTTATTTTATGGTGGGATTTGGAAAATTCAAATTAGACATTCTAAAAATTAGAGTTCCCAATATAGACAAATCCACTTAAACGTAAAAGTGATTCGATTAAAAGACAAAATCCCTGTAAGAGGCAAATTTAAAATATTTGGTTGGCCAGCTATGTCTTCATTTTTAAAACTATTCGGTTATTCAAGGGAACCGATATAAGGGATTGTCCGATTGTAGGGGACGGTTTCTGGAATTTTAGGTTATTCATAAGGGATTTTTAAAGAAAAATAATTAAAATGAAAACATTAGAGCCGAAGAAAGCTCAAAAAAATATTAAATAAACTGGGTTCTCAAATCTTAAGTTTGTGCATGCGTCAAAATCAAAATCAAAATAAATCTGAACAAACTGTATTCAGTAAATTTTTTAAACCTTCTAAATAATTTGTTGGTCAACGCTATAAATATCTTAATCCTTAACTGTTTTAACTAAAAATAAAATCTTCAATTGTGTAATTATAACAAAAGTCAAAGTAACAAGGAAAATCCCTTAAATGTTTAAAAGGGATTTCGGTAATAAGGGACAGATTTTGTAGGACCCGCGGAGTCCCTTTTAAGTTAATTTGCCTGTATCACAAACACACTCAAATCACACTCAAATTGTAAGTAATAATTATATTGTGACAAATATTGAAACGCATATTATGTCCATCATCCACATATAATACAGAGAAGAATATAATATTGAAAGAGGAAAATTTGAATTTTTCTTGGTAGAGTAGAAAATCAGACGTGGTCATGATTTTGAGAATTGAGATGTGGAAAACATTGTGGATTGTGGACTTTTATCTCTGCGAGTAGAAATTGAATAAAAAAAATTACATTTTTATATTCCGTATACGACTGACTAAATTTAGGATCTTAACTCGGAACACCTACTAACCTACTATACTATAGCTATGGCTGAGGCATACATCTTGACGTGTGTATAAGTACATATGTTTAATATATAGAGGAAATGGGGAAACCATAGAGGACACATGATACCATATATTTATGTCCCTATAACTATACCTCTAGTCCTTCTCAACTCCTTTCTTCTCCGTTCACTCTCTCTCTCTCCCACTCTTTCTCTCACTTTCTCCAACTCCAGCTTCAGCTCGTCCCGCTCTCACTACTTATTCTCTAACTGACTCTCATGAGTTTTCCTCACGTAGAAAATACTTAAATCACTCACTAAAAGCGCTTTCTATTTCCTCAAACATTCTATACCATTCGAACATCATTTTCTCACTCGACTCTCAACTATCTACATAACTCATCTCAAGCGACGGAGAAGACGAATACGATGAGGAAGAGGACGAGGGCGACGAAGGAGAAGGTACTGGAGAGACTGGCTGGCTGGCTGGCGGTTTGGACTTGAACTGATAGAGAGGAAAAGGGTGAGGGAAGAAATTATTATTTCTCTAAACCCGGCCATGCATTTCGATTGAAAAGACATTAGACATTGCTGACTTTATTTCATTCCTCAATAAATTCTTCTCACATCCAATCATACCTTACTTATGACTAAAGGATTTCAAATTCAATTTTAATATCTAATAGAAAGACATGACAATTATTTCAACTTGCTTTCATGATCAATAATTTTGACTGCCAACGCGGAATCCACACACTACATACCCTAACCCCACACATATGCATTTCCACGTAAAATACATGGATACCTACATTAGAGTGGGGCAGGGGTCAAACCTGGTACTACTTGCATTATTCGAATCTCCACTGGTATTTTTTTTATCGTCCTCAAAATATTTGACGCCGCGATATGTCCTGCTTCTTTGACCTGGGCCATGAAGATTTTCAAAACCGAGGAACTCAAAAGCGACAAATCTATAATCAGTTTCAGCATGGTAATAATTTTCCCAAGATAAATTCTAATTTAGTAATACTGTTTTTAGATAAAGCTGTACTAGTCTTAGGACGGAGATTAGCATGCGACTGCCTCATAGAAAATTGTGTGAACTATAAATGGTAAACGAGGAGGGAACTTGATATACGAAGGAATTCAAATTTGATCTCTCAAGTCGGCCTTTTGTGGTACAGGGTACAGAGCAAAACCAGTAATGAGCTGTATTAAAAATAGCACTATTTATAGCACTAGTGCTAGTACATTCTATAGGCTCAAGTTCAAGCATAATAAGTATTTAATGAAAGTAGTAATTACCAGAGTTAATGAGGCCAAATGAGGAGAACGTATTTTAGTGACATAGGGAAATAGGAACACAAAGTGTTGGCATGGCATTTAGCTAATTGAGAGTGAGAAATACAACTGCGTGTGACGTCTGACACTTAATAATGACGGCAAGAAAGGAATTTCATCGAAATTAATCCGTTGATAGATTAGGCGGACTAATTGAATCTAAGTAAATCAATTGGAATTTAAATATCAACCTTAAACGATGGCAATCATTATTATGGTATGATACCATCTATGTACACTAAACCTTATTCCTTATACTAATGTATGTATGATCTTTTCTATACCATAATATATGTAAGGTAGGTATAGGTAGGTACTTGTATTTTACATTCAAGTAGTAAAGCAAAGCTCCAGCTCGGAAATAAATACAAACTAACAGTATAGTAAAACTGATGGAGGAACATACAGGATAGCGGCACTGGTCCTCGTAGTGGCGAGATATTAAGGCAAGATATTAATACCTACGGGTGAAAGTATAAGTGCTTAGATGCACAAAAGGATAATAGGGTATCGACTGATGAGGGGAGTGAGTGTGATGTAGTGAAAGTGTAAATCTGACGTGAGTAAACAAATCGGACTGTTTGAACACTGAACAGGAAGAGAGAAAGACGGGAGAGAAGGGAAATTCTACAGCTCTCCTCCTCTTATTTGGTAGGCTTTCACTCTGACTTGCCGCCTGGCTAGAAAAGGCACTAGGACTGTGTACATATATAGGAGACTGTAGGCTGTCGGAGTGAATTCATGCAAAGTCTGGAAATACATGGAGACTGTATACACTCTGACTAAACAGCCGCTCTCCCAGCCTGACTCCCTCCCTCGTCCAATGTTTCTGAAGTTTGCATTTTAGATTGAGAACTGTACTCTTGCTTTCATAGCTCATATAATATTAATTCTACCACCACAAAGATCATTTGTCAATCTATTCCAAATGCTTCATATAATCTATGTGAACTGGAAGACTCGAGGAGGAAATTTAGAATAGGATGAAAACAAGACTTGAAATAACAATGTGTAGTTAGTGGAATTTTCTCTCCTAGTTAGCTAGTCGTCGTCCTCATCTTTGCCTTTCCACCCTTTCCCTTTTTTAGTAGCCCTCCCTCTCCAGAGCCTTCCCACTATACATGACATGGAAATGGACACATATGCCATCCCATTTCCAGCACGACGCCATCGCCGACACCGATAGCGAATACAAGGACAACGCTCTGGATTCTGGATATTCCACTGAGCATTTGATGTAAATGTGAATTACAGGGCGACTGTCTAGTGTCTAAGTCTACGTAGCTCCTGGCACCACTCTCAAATTTATGCACAGAGACGTAGATAGGATTTCCTATTTAAGGCCTTTGTGAATTAGATTCTGGAAATAAATCAAATCCCACGGGAGGAGGACGCTCCAGCCCTTTCGCCCTAGTCCCCACCAACCTATATCAGGCTCCATAATGATGGAGACGTGTAGAGTATGGAGTTGTAGATATTATAATTATACGTGACCAAAGGGTCCACAGTGAGCGTCTCTGACGCTGATGAGAAGGAGAAGAAGAAGACGAGGCAGAAGAAGGAGAAGATGAGTGAGGGTGTCAGATTTCCAGAACAATTTTCCTTTACAATCATCCCTCTAATCTTCAACTACTCAGGATGACAATGAGCTCACTACAGATTGAATTTGAATTTGATAGTGGAGGGTAAGTGGATAATAGATCCAGACCTAGATGAAGAGCCGCACCGTCACCGGCACCGACACCGGTACCGGTACCGGATCCGGTACCGGCACCAATCCCGACCGAGATGTCGAGACGTGAGCAGAGGTGTCCTACTCAGCGGGGCTACAAAATAGGAGAGAAAGGCTCTGCCAAACCAAAAGCAAGCCAAATCTATACTATGCCCGCAACCGCCCGCTTCCCAGAACTTTCAAATTGGAATAAATTGTGAAGACTGTGCTGTGGACGGAACGGAGCACTTACAGCAGTGAACAGAGAGGCACACTCACTCTCTCAACGTTGAGTCAAAATGATCCCGTAAGAATTATACAGTTTGAGAGGGACGAAGGACAATGTACATAGTTGGAGGCACTCATTGAAATGTAGAAATGTGGAGGGAATTGGAATTGGAGGAAATATTGTTGGTTGGGAAGGGAAAGGTGTAGCGTGGCTTCTTCGTCTCGTACGTGAGGGAAACGAAGTAAAGTATAGGTAGGTACGGACTCTTTTGCGTCTATTTAGACAGAGACCGGGGATACATACTATGATTCGGAAAGCTGGTATTTATTCCCAAAAAGACGTCAAACATAATCTTATCTTCACTTACCGTGAAGACGAAACCGAGCTCAATTTGAGCATCCATTTTGACTGCATGATTTTAAGTCGGATTAAAAGCTGCATCTCCAATTTCTTAGTCCTTTCTCTCCCTCGAAAAAAAACCAAACCCAAACCTATATAGAGCCCGCGAGTCTACTAACCAACTTCTCTATTTTTATTTTCCTACTTTATTTCCATCTTTCGTCTATATCTATATAATAAGTCACCAGGATGGAGCACATAATGAGGCGTAGCTCCCAAACCATTGGACGTACAAAGTCGCAAAACGTACCAAAAGACGGAGAATGACGCGAGGAGCACAGAAAAATGTATACATTTGCAGATATGTGAAAGCCTAGCCCAGG
>JAQFZE010000318.1:0-29712 GCA_034695245.1 Dicyrtomina saundersi | reverse complement strand
ATACGATTTTTACTTCTTTTCCGTAAAAACTTTGGTGGATAAATATAATGATGGAATATGAACGAATGAATGAATGAGAAAGTTTGTTGGCATTTTTGTGATTTTTTTTGGTTTGGTTAGATAATAAGTTTTAGTTTATTGATTGATTTTTGAGTTTATATAATTTGTAAGTATAGGAGTGTCATAATTATAGGTTTTTAAATTACTATAACGTAAAGTGTAAGATAGCTTTTTTTAAATTGATTATTGTATTCATTTCATAGTTTCATTTCATTAGTCATTTTATGATGATGATGATGATTTCACATGTATTTTCATTTTTCATTTTGAGTATTTCATATATTTCATGATATATAACTTATGTAGTTTTTCAAAAAACATTATATAGTTGGTTTCATAATATGTAGTTTGATATACATAGTTAATTAAGTTAATTGATAAACATTGAGTATGTCTCTTGATTAAATATGGTGTACTTAATAATAATATGTGTTTTTTTTTGATAAATCATTTGATAGAATATAGCGCCTTGGCTATAGGCCGACCGGACCGATGCCGATACCGATGCCGATACCGATGCCGATATTGATACCGAAACGAGAGCCGGACCGAGTTTTAATTGGAATTTGTATTTAATCGGCCAACTTGTTCTTGTTGGGAACTGTGACGACCACAAACCACACAATTCAATATGTTAACACCGCAATTTATTACGTATAATGTATTTCCACATACTTTTACTTCTAGTCGAGTTGGACTCTCGAGGCGATGACGATGGCGATGCGATGCGATTTCCTATGTCTGATTTTCTGGACGATGGACGACGACGATGACGACTGACCAGAATTCTGAATGATTATTCTTAACTTACTAATAAGTAGGATGGATATTTACTCATGACTGACCAAGGGCTGTGGCAATTTTGCAAACATGATGCCGATTGCCGACGGTTGGAAATTTTTATCTCAAGGTCGGGTCGTATAATTTTTCGTAAAAGTTCAAGTAAGTGCTTTCTCCTGTTTTTTTTCCTATATACATTTTTACTCTCCCTTTTTGTATTTTCTATAAATGGTGTGATTTTTATAAGTAACTCGATCAAGCCGTCAAGCTGGGAATAATCATAAAAAGAAAAGGATTCATAATCCAATGTTTTCTATCGTCATGTCCCACACCCACAGAGCTAGACTCAATTAATAATTTTGGGAAATTTTATTGAAAATCAACAGATTTCGAAGAATGGAGTTACGTAACTAAAGGACCACCAACTGACTGACAGAACACTCAACTGTTTGACTTTTTATTTTTACAATATTCGGTTTCGGATATTTTGGATTCTAAGTGGTTCTTGCCCGTGGTCAGGGTCATGGTCATGTCGTCCATCGTACAATTTTATCATTGCCGCAAATACTTAAGTAAATACTTTTTTTTGGATTCCTAGTCCGAGTAAAATTGTTACAGTGGAAGTAGATGTGGGTCACAATTTAAAACCTCCTCCCGTAAAATTCCTTATACTGTTACTGTTATATTTTACTGATATATTGATTCAGTGGATTCTTGATAATAGATAGGTATATGGTTGGATTTGTTTGTTGATTTTGATTTTTGATATTTTATCATACTTAATGTACAATATTATGATAGACTATTTGCTAACGATAAGTAGACTTTTGTTTGTATAATTTTGATGATGGATTTACATATATGATAAATTGATAAATGATATTTTTTGTATGATGTAAAGGTTTGGTTTAATTAAATTAATTAGTATATTTTTTTTAAAAGATAATAATTATACGTAAGTTTAGTAGGTTTCGTAATTTGTATCCAAGTGACGCAACACAACAAGTATAGTAATTATACGCATATTAATGTATTAATTTTAAACATACCACACATTCCCACGTTTGACGTTATTGAAGTACATTAAGAAATGAATTTGGTGGATATAGACATTAAATTAAATTAAAGGTAAAACTGTGTCAAAAAAAATGGCAAAATGTCATAATATTGATATATAGTTGCTATATAGTAAAATTACTCACATTGATATTGATAATAGTATAATTACTATAGGTAATATGCGACTCAAATTAGCATGTGGTTTATAGGTACAAAGTTAAAGATCTAAGTATTTAAGGTTGTGAGATCGATAATCGATAGTGTAACAATTAGCGGTAATTAAAATAGTATGCTAAAATGGTAATATATGTATATAGAAACAGTCAGTTAAACTATAATCATAGTAGTTGGTATATATTATCATATTTAAGTAAATATTGTACAAGTTATATTTTAGTTTATATAAGTTCTTTATAGAGATACAATTAGATATATAGAGATGCGTCCATATTATATAGAAACATATTAAGGTAGTAAGGTATAGTTAAACGCTTTTCTTTTTTTTTTATAGTTGATTACATATGATTCATGATAGAAATATATTGATTGATTTCAACTTGAAGAATAATATTTTAATGAAAATTCAAATTAATTAAGTAATGAATTAATATTTACTTACTTAAACAGTGACTTGAGAAATTTAATTAAGTAATTAATAACGGCGTTCTTTTAACATATACTTAAATCCTGGAATTTATAAAAACTAATCAAAATTGTTTCTGTTTTTAGGACAAAGTTGAAGTTTTTCCACGAAGAATTAAAATGCCAGACTTTGTGATCGAGAAATCGAGACCGAAGACCGATGCGGGTGAATATATATTCTAGACTTAAAGAGGTCAAAGGTTAATACCCATGTAACGCTTAAGTATATATTATGTAAATGACTATACCTATCTCTATATACTATATGTCTAACTAAAAGTTATATTATAATTATTATTATGTAATTATTTTTTTATTGTAATGTTAAACATTGTACATTTGCTCAGCTCCACTCTCAAAGCTAAAGCTAATTAAATTATGGCCATTTAAATATGTAGTATAATGTAAGTACATTTACATATTGTCAGCAATTATGTGTGAGAATATTCAGTATTGTCAATTGTTTATACATAGTTTTTTTTCTTGCTTATAATTTTTTTGCGGTGTCATTGCGTGTGTGTTTCATAGTAATAGTAGTATATATATATTGTCATCCTAAAAGTATATCTATATCTCTATGCATTTTATTAAATGCTACGAACGACCACTTTTTTAATTTTTTATAGGTTATACATATAGGTAATAGTAGAATTTTTTATTAGTAGGTTAATATAGGTTCAGTTGTGTCGGTATTCGGTATATATAGGATTTTTAAAATGGTTAAAATACTTTTTCGTGTCTCATCATTTAATTACGGGTATAAATTAATTAGAGGGCCACACAAAGTACAATCAACATTAATAATGACGACGATGGACATTTATTATGCCTATAGTAATTATTTAATTAACTACAATAATTAAGTTAAAAGTTGTGTCACATTAATTATTTGTAAATATATTTTTTATTAGATGGAAATTGAAATTCTTGGAAAACTATCCACACACCACCGCACCGTGACCGTGACCGTCGCGATCGACACACCAAATTTACTCTCGCATTAAGATACCGAGACCGACTTAAATTTTCTTCAGTGTTTTTTTGAGTAAGTTGATCCATACTTTTTTTAAACGTTAGTTTTAGCTATAATATATTTAATAAGACTGTGGAATTTTTTGATTTTTAATTATTGTCGTCGTTTACACAAGTATTATGTACTTTTTTTGATTTAAGTATTTAATTATTGATTAGTTTTTTTTATATTATGTACGAATTACAAATACGAATATTTCATCACCCCGCCCGCGCCCCTTTCCATGTTTAATCTTTCTTATTATTCTGCATCATAATATTTTTTTTTTTAAAGAATTTTTGAAAACTTTTTTGTATGTTTTTTAAACATTTATCTACAAACTACTTAAATATAGGTAGTAAGCTATAAAGCTAAATTTTGAATCTACATTTTTAACTTTCTATTAACATGTATGTACAGAGTTGATTGATGCTATGTGTAAAGTACCTACCATCCTATACCTATGTAAGTAAAAGTACTTAAGTTATTATTTTATGTATATTTTTAGTCTATATGTTTTTTTGTTTTTTTTTAAGAGCGAGAGTCGTCGAAATGTGATCGAGGTCTCGAGAGTATTGTCAGCAAGTTTTTAAGTAAGTACATATACTTTTTTTTAGTACATCATTTTTGTGTGTGTGTATATATCGGAATTTTAGAGATTATATCAGACAGAGTCATATTTTAAATATGCATAGTAATTAATTATGTAGACTACTTACATTTTTAGTTGTAAGTTTTTTTTAGCTAACAGAGTAGATTTATTCATGTACCTATAGATATACGTATAGTAATATAGATCTGGATTATTGTCCACGTGTGGAAGGCCAGTGCGAGTGAGGCTATACCTACGATTACAATTATTATATACTAGAGTTATAATATACGTAGCTATTATATTACATATTTGATTTTTGATACGCTCCGGCTCCTCCTCCTCCTCCGTCTCCTCCTCCTCCTCCTCCTCCTGAGTCTACTTTTTACACAATTTAAATTACGATTTAATTATCTATAGCTACAACGATACGTGCCTTTTAAGCACATTTACTTAACTTACATGTTATTTTTAAATATCTCCATTGATTAATATTTTATGTGTAAGTAATTAGGGGTTCTTCTTCTTCACTGTCATCTGCCCATATATATGTAGTCTGTACCAATAATTTTGATTTAATTTTTATTTTATGTCTCAAAATTATTTTTACATGGTTTCAGGGTCAAGAAGGGTGAGGGGTGGATCACTTTTGTCCGATTTCACGGACTGGAGTTTGACTGACGCAACAACAACCAAATGGACGATGAATTCTCCCATTTCTCTCTCTTTCTCACTGTCTCTCACAGGTGTCTCGGTTTGGTTTTAGTTTCAAATTAAAATATGTGCCTATCTATGGATTGCTATATGTTTTTAATTGTGTCCCAGCCAAGTAGCTCGAAAACTCGAAATGGAAATGGAAACACTGTTATTTTCCGATGACCTATATGGTTACAGGTAAGTAATATGTATTTTGTTATGTGATGATTATGATTTTGAGATCATGACCTGATACGTCATGAGTTATGTTTGGATATGAGGACATTGGATATGTGTGAGTATATGTATTTAGATATATATTATTCTTCTCCTACCATCTACTTTTACATAGGTTCTAAAAAGTCTTTAGTTGTGAGTGTGATAATTTATATTTTGTATATAGTAAGTACCTAATTAATTAGTATTAATGTCAGTTTATGATGACTGTGTTTTGTAAAGGTCATAGGTTTTACGATTCGGATTCGGATTCGGATTTTCGAGCTTCTCGTTGGCGTGGGCGTGGGCGTTGGAATTGGAATTTGGAATGTACACAAAGCGTGTGTGTTGTTGTTGGCGATCATACCTGGGGGTCTTTCTGAAATTCATTTGTGTAGTATTTCCGTAATATCAATATCTGTAGACTGTATAGAGCCAGAGCCAGAACCAGCCTATGTAGGCGTAGGCGTACTATGTATAAATGTAGTTTTGTTTTATTAATTAGTTAATTAGTCAAATGAGTGTGTAGGCCGTGGAGCATGGTGGACCATTTCGTCTCAGAATTCTCTCAATCTTAATTTTGTTTTGCTTTTGTTTGTTTGTCAAAGTTAAATATCTTTTGAATTTATCTCTCTCTCTCCAAATAATCCTCCGCAGTTGAGCGCATCACTCTCCTTTGTTCCGTCTCCCTTTGTCTTTTCCTCGAGTGTTTCTGATTCTCTATGTCACTTGTCTCAGAATCCCTGTCACATTTTCGATTTGATTTCATCTGCTGGATTAGAGAGAGAGAGAGACGTCTCCTGAATTATTACGAATTCTCTTCTTCTCTTGTCACTCGCTTCAATTAATTAATGTCAATGCTCTGTAATACTCAGCATGGAAAATCTACTACGTAATCCCCCTGTCGTACTTAAGGAGGCTCCTTTGACTTTTTTTAAAAAATATGTATTGCGGGAAATTCCTACATAGGGCTAAAAATAATCTTGAATCTTACAATTTTTTAACTAGGGGTCATCGGCTCCTAAAAATGTGGATATTTGGATGACATCCTTTATGGACGATCCCTAAGAATGGAAAAGATGTGATATTTCTAACGGCGGAAATGTCAAGTGTAGTTGTAGTGTGTATTTTGATACATTCTCAAAAAAGTGATGGGGATTTGATTGTTTGCATGGAGATGGACGTGATGTACTTTTATAGAAGATGAGATTCCAAGATGAAGAAGATATGAGACGAGATGAAACTAATTTAGTGTTGTCAAGATTGTTTTTTTTTTGTAGAGATTTGTGTAAATAGTGTGTGAGAGTGTTGGGGCTTTCTTTGAGGGAGAAATGGAGACAGATCTTTCCTCTGATGTCCGTCCTGTCATTGTCAATCAAGTGTCTCGCCCAGAAGCTATACGAATGGAGTTGTACGGATGAGGACTCGGAATTAAATGAGATTTACGTGGAAATTATGAATGGAAGAGATGAATGGATTTTCTTCTCCGTCTTCATCATCATCAACAACTTCTTCATCTTCTCCTTCTTCGCCTACAACTTGATCTTGATCTCGTCCTCCGTGAACCTGCTGAAGAAGATCCTGAGTCTCCTCCTCCTCCCCTACACCCCCACCCCCACCCCCGCCCTCCTCCCACAGTCCCAACTCAGACTCTGAGTCAAAGGGATCATCATGCCAGCTCCCGCTCTCCTCTAAGTCAGTCACTGAAATTGGGAGACAAGCAAAACCAAATTAATCATCGCATCTTCACATCAGATCAGATTGTGATGAGAGCCATCATTTAAATCAAGTCGATTCAGTGTTTGTACAAACAATTAATTTGTACGGTACGAAAAAGCAGAGTTTTAAGGGGTCGTCCGTCAATGACGAATTACTTATGCATGTGTTCTTACATAGCTTATGGGGATAAGTATTAGAAAACGAATAAATGTAAATATTATGTACACTTTCAAAAATGTTTAAATAGCACAATTTTTGGAATGGCAATATTTTCCGGAAATTAGAAATAGAGAGATAGAGTTTTTTACATGCTAAAAGATTATATAAAAGTTGCATATAGGTATAGGTAAGTAATTTGCATTTGCAGTTTTATTGAAAAATGTGCGTAAATAGCGAATAGCGAGTAAATAGCGTATTTTGCATATTGAAAACAGTAGATAGTAATTGACGCTGAAAAATGTGTAAATAAGCCTTTTTGCATTTTTACAAAGCTTTATTATGAATGAAATGAAGGCTTGTTAAAAAAAAATCAAAAAATGGTTTGTTTTGAGCATTCTAAAAGGTTGAAAATTCTGAACATATTTATTTTGTGGGTTATAGGGATCGTCCATAAATGACGTCGTGGGTAATTCGATGACGTCATTTATGGGCGAGCCCTTGTAATTTTGAAGGAATTTTATATATGGACCTGGACCTATTTTGTAGTTTTAAACAAGTGTGACTTATTGCGTGTCTTTCGGTTCGGTCAAGATCCTTTGACCTTTGGCCTTTGACGACCTTTGACATGGGGGATGGTGCTTGAGACGACGTGAATTGAGGACTGACCTGAGTTGAGGAGATGGAGGAAGTGACAGATCCCTTGATGACATCTGTAGAGGCCTTGGCCGGAGCATGCGCAGTGAGCGTTCAGAGAGCATGGAGAACCCTGAACCAGGGAACAGGAAGAGATCGAGTCCACCTAGAAAACACGGTCCGGATCATTGCCTGAGTTAAGGAATGTGGAGTGAGCCAAGCCTTATTACGAACGCTGCTCTGTCCAGTCCCGAGCAACCCTCGTGGACGCTACCAAAAGCAAACGGAGGCCCCAAGTCAAAAGAGATTCGACATTCGAGACAGAGACAACACACGTCAAAGTTCAGTTTCAAAAAACCCCCAGCAAAAGTCATCGGACCATCAACCGCAGTCCAAAAAAACAAACAAAAAAAAGTGAACCAAACACATGAGAAGGCCTCAAACTATCGCCATCAACAACAACAACAACGACAACAACACCAACAACAACGACAACCGCGGACAAACACAACAGTACATTGAACAGCCATACAAACAATTATATGCAGGACCCTATGTGCCCTAAAACAGTCTAAAGTATGTGCTCGCCACTTAATTAATTTCGCCTTTTCTAGAAGCATATCTAGTGAAGTCATGATCCTAACATTACAAAGTAAATGGAATATTTTGCACTTTTCAAAAACATGTAAATAGAATGTTTTACAGTTTTTAAAAACATGCAAAACGAACAATTTACAATTTTAAAAAACATGTAAGAACATTCTGCACTTTTCAAAATGTGTAAATGGGATTTTTTACAGTTTTTAAAAACATGCAAATGAAACAATTTACAGGTTTCAAAAACATGTAAATGAAACATTTTGCAATTTTCAAAAACATGTAAATGAAACATTTTGCAATTTTCAAAAACATGTAAATAAATAAATTTTTAAAATGATTTGCCTCCAAAAAATGTAAGCTAATAATTGATTAATAATTAATCATACTGACGTTGCTTTCTCGGAATATAAAGAATAATTTAAAATCGTGTAAAAATAGACAGACGTTTGTTTGTTATAGAAGCTGCTGATTTTGTTCACTAATGAAATGACTACTTGCTGGACGGATATTTTAAAATAGAGCGTTTCCCGGAAGTGGACAGGGCGCGCAATCCTTTTATATAGTTAAGCTATTTATAATTGCTCGTAATTCTCGCACAAAATCATGAGGTAAGAAGTCGCAGTACTGTAGACTTGTAGAGGCGAGCGGAATATACGGAGAAATTTTTGGGAATCAAATTACAAGTCTTAATTCATCCTAATTGACACTAATTAAAACTAATTGAACCTAAATTGAACCTAATTGCCACACTCTTCATCATCATGCCCATGTTATTTAGTCGTTCGCTCTATGCCTCCAACCAAAGTGAAAGTCGTCGTTGTAAAAAGACAGAAAAAAGGAAGGAAGGAGGAGAAAGTTGAAGAAAGTCAAACTAAAAATAATTATGAAAAAAGTTCAAAAAGTTTATTTTAACTTTTAGTACGCTTTACCAATTATTTCTACAGGGGCGTTCATCAATAATGTTTAAGAGATTTTTTTTTTACTTCATCCCTCCCTCCCCTATAGTCCATAGTTGAGCGCAACCACATTGCGATGTATAGCGTCAAACTAACGATAAGTTTACGTAGAACGCAGCCCCCTACCCTTCCGTTCCCTAAATCTTAACGTCATTGATGGACGCCCCCTAAGGTATAAAACCTTGGAAACTCGAGTCCGGCTTTGTTAGGATTTGCGAAATAACCTACTCATTTGACCTCAGGTCAAAATTCAATGCAACTTTTCCCCATGCAGAATAATGCCTGCCTACCCAAGTTCAATGCCCTTTTTCAATTAGTAGTAATAAGTTTATTTTGCAGGTGAATTTATTTGCGAATTTTATTAAAAACGAAAGTAAGGAAAAGCCTCCATAGAAATATTAACTATTTTGAAAATCCTTACAAATAAAACTTGACAGACCTTTCACATTGGACCTTTCTCCACAGGTGTCATTAATTAGGTGCGGGGTAACCAGTTGATTCTTTTAAAGATGTTGTATTTTGCATTATATAGCCAAAGGGAGCTATGTACTGTGTGGGCTGACTAGTGAGACAAAAAGTGTATGGGAGAAAGTTATCGTTTTTCCATTGTTTCATTCTTGTCTCTCTAAAGAAAATTGTTGATTGCTTGCGCGTCGTAGTCGTCGTGGTAGGTAACAAAAAAATGGAACTGACGAAGAAAGTATGTATAGTGGGTGGAGAAAGTGGAGAAAGTAAGTTTGAGCTTTCTTTTCTGCTCCACAAAATTCAAGAGAGAGAGAGCGAAGTACGTACGTAATAAATAAATATGTAGTCACACTTTCACTCTCCGGAGAAAGTCTATCACCTCCCTCTCACTCTCATCTCCGTCTCCGTCTCCATCTCCCTATGACGTCCGCACGTCAACCAGAACCAGTAAATAGAGTAATTTGTGAGAATGGGAAAAAAGGAAATCTAAGAATAGCGAGAAAAAGGCCGGAGGTAAGATCCACAGAACGACGACATCCAAATCCACATGAAATAAGGATCGACTGACTCTCTCACGGGGAGAAAGGAAGCCATAAAGGAAATATATGTATGTATATAGCAAAAAAAAAGAAGAGAAAGTTGTTCACACATCACACACTTTCTCTCTCTCTCATATTATATTACATATATGTATATTTTTTTATTCTAGGCCATAGGCCACCTGTAGCCTCTCCTTCCTCCCCAAAAAAAGAAAGCTAAAAAAGAAACCTCAAACCTAAAAAACCGAGAAGCCGATGCCAATGCCGATGCGGATGATGCCGACCAATAATCTTCGTCGAGTCCTCTCTCATGTAAGTACAATCAAAATCTTTCTTTTTTTTACTACTACACCCAGGTAAAAAAACATTTCCTTATAAGAAGGAAGGTGGTGTGAAAGCATATAGGTAATAATATTTGGGACAGAGAACAGGAGTCACGTAACACTTTCCTTCACGTATTATACTTTCCCTGACTTTCACCTGCTTTCTCCAACTTTCACTTACTTTCTCCAACTTTCACCTGCTTTCTCCAACTTTCACCTCCTTTGATTTTATGTCTAATTTTGCATTTTGAGTCCCCAAATACATTTGTGTATTTCATTCTTTAAATAAACATAAAGTATTATAAACTTTTGTGTTTGATGATATGAGCGGTCTACTTTTTTTTAATCTTGCGTTTGAATTTTTATTCTGTCTCAAATTACTGTTCAGTCAGTTTAAGAGTGTAATATCTTTGTTGTAAATCTTTTTGAGCTATTTTTAGTATTTCTCGAATTGTTTGTTCAACTTTTGTTGTTCTATATTTATAAATAAATGTTTATTTGCCAGAAGAAAAAAGTTTTGAGTTTACATAGTTTGTGTTTGAAAGTCTATATTACAATTTTTAAAGTTTTTGTTGGAAAGTTTTTATAGTGGAACAAGTTAAAAGTGTGATGGTTATGGACTTTGGAGTTATGGTGTAGTAGTAGTAGTGGGAGTGAAAGTTGATACACGGTACAACTGCTTATGTTTTTTTTTAAGTTTGTTTGTAAATTAAATTCTGTGTAAAATGAGCCGTCTGTAGTAGTGAGTCCATCAGTCTCACGATCAATCTACTACTCACTATTTATAGGGCTTTTAAAACTTTTTTTTGAAAAGATATCAAGTTAAATCAAAAATGTTTCGGGAACAATTCAGCTCAATAGGATAAAACAGACTGGAACTTTTTTGTGTTCTAAAATTTTGAAAATGCTTTTATGTTTTGTGAGAAGTGGAACGCAGGGTAAATGACACATTTTTGTAATATACACTGTTTTTTGTTTAAAAAATAGGGCTATTTTCCCATAAATGATGTCATCAAAATATCCACAGTTTTAGGACCCATTGACCCTACCAATGACGTCATTTGTGGACGACCCCTATAGTTTTGCTTGTTTTCTTTTGGAAAAGCTAACACGCAGAATGTTACACTGCGTACGCCATTGTTTTCTATCCAAGTTGTAATCAATTCTCCAATTCAACTCCAAATTAATTGACTAAACAATGGAAATAATTCGAGATTTCTACCAATCAATCAATGTACTAATTACGAGGAACCCCCTCCCACCCCCCTCCCCCCTCCATCTATTCATCCCACTCATAAGAACAGCTGCTGCTCCAAGCCAACTGCAAAATTCAAAATATATATACGCAGTTGACTTTCTCAGAAATGAAAGACTTAGAACGCGAGAAGAAACTATACGTAACTGTATAAAACTATGTAGATAGGGTTGGTCCATAAATGATGTCACTATTTTAGGACCCACCCACCCCCTATGTTATCAACTTAACATTGCTCAAACGGCCATCTTTATACCATGTCATGTCATTTTTTACCCAACTAGAATAACTGGCCCTACGGATGACATCCTTTATAGACGACCCCATATTATTGTGTTGAATGTATTTGGATTTGCGTCATTGTAAGAATATTAAAAACAGTAATAAACAATATTACTTTAGTCGGATTCTGCCTCAAGAAATGCAAATACAAATAATGCGAGTGGGTGGCGTCCGTCCACGTGTAGTGTGGGGGTGTAATTAACTACTTGGAAAAACAATCGTAATTAGGAATGAATCCTACCGGCTAATTATAAAAGAAAGTTAAGACAGGTGATTATTATAAATTGTGTACAAATGTGTGGAACATGTGAGAGAAGGAGGACAGGAGGCGTTTGTTTGGTTGCTTGTAAAAAAAAGAAATAAATTTAAATGAAGGAGCTGTGTTGCTTATGACCGCTCAAAAATGTGTCTCACTCATCGTGAGTGGCTCGAGTTAATTAATTAAAATGTGATGAGTTGTAGAGGGAGGTTCTTCGATTGTTCCTAAATTCGTAATTAGGAGATAAGGAGGTAAAAGTAATTAGAGATTAAGTTTGTAGCTCCATTCAAAAATATGGGGAGCTTATGATTTTCTCTTCTCTCCTTTTTTCTGTTTTTCAGTTTCTATGGTTTTGCGAGCTGAGTCGAGGTTCCCTCCCCATCGCATCTCAACGCTCAACTTTCATGCTTTGCAATTAAGGGATTAATGGATTTGCATTAACATGGACCTAATTGCCCTCCGGACCCCACATCTCCCCCCATCATCTCCCGCCCATATGCATCTCCCTCACATAGCCACCAAGTATCCCAACAAAACTTAAAACCCAAAGACCGAAACTCGCCAAAGAAATTCACGAGGGACAATTCTTAACAATAAATTTTTACTACGTTAAAAAATATATTTTGTTCGACTTGAAAATGTTTGCCAATTTTCTTGTAGGATTTAACATGCTTTTTTCAAATGAGGATGTGGTCCCCCCTTACTTTAATTTTAGGTTAAACTACCAAAATACTTCTTACTTACTCCCGCCAAATTTTAAATAGCAGATTTTGAAATACTCGCCTATTTTCGCGTGAATTGCAAACAAATTAAAAACCCCATCTTTTAAAACAGCATGTTAAATCCCATCAGAAAATTGGCAGTTGTTGTGTCAACACAAGAGCAATAACAATAATTGCGCTTAAGAATTTTGAAAACTTGTGTGTCACTAACAGGGCTGGACGAAGGAATTACTTTTAGACAGCAATTTTTTTCCATACAAAAACCATCATTTTGATTTTATTGATGGTTTTCTTTGGTAAAGCAAAATGTTGTATTTACATATTTTTAGAAAAGTGCAAAATGTTCGATTTACTTGATTCAGAAAAGTGCTCAATGTTCTATTTACATGTTTTGAAAAAGTGGAAAATGTTTTATTTCCATGTTTTTGAAAGGTGCAAAAACTTTTATTTGCATGTTTTTAAAAAGTCAATATATTCTTTTTACATATTTTTGAGAAGTGCTCAATGTTCCATTTACATGTTTTTGAATATTCAAGCAGCGGGGGCTGCCTGCGCTGGCCGCATTATCCCGCACTGGTTACTAGAAAATAAAGGAAGGGGTCCCCTTTGTAAAATGGCATGTTAAATCCCATAAGAAAATTGGTAATTTTCGAGTCAGACAAAAAAAAAGTTTGTTCCAAGAAAGGCTGTATACGCAGTTGTAAAAGAAAGTAGCAGTGTTGTTTGACATAGGGAAAGAGGAGCGAGAAGTGTCCCTGGTGAGTTGTAAAGTAGCGGGAGCGGTAACAAGGGTAACGGTAAGAAGAACCGTAAGTGAAAGTCTCTATATATTTTCTCTACAGGATTAATTCCGTGAGAGATCAAGAGCTTCCTTTTTCTCATGAGCAGAGGTTTATGGAGAAAGGAGAGAGATTTGAATATTTCATGTTGCCGTGTCGGATTCGGATTCGGAAATTGGGAGTCGCGACGCGGCTTCTCGATACTCTCAAGAAGCTCAGATTTCTTTGTCTCCTATACATACGTACCCTACGCCGCCCCTTATACATTCTACTGTACGGAAACTATAATAACAATTTTCTCACTATAATGTATTCCCTTCCCCTCTCTCATATTTCTAAAACCTTATGTACCTATATTATATTGCTCCAGCAACCCAATTTTGCCTGAGCCGCGCTCCCTACTCACTACATGTGTCCACATCAAAGATCCTATGTTAGATTCCGAGAACACAGAGCACTTTTATAGCTTCGTCCCATTACCATTTAATTATCCACATGTAGAATCTTAATGTCTTTGTATATTCTCCGTAATTACAACTTCTTCCCTGTCCCATATATCACGACACACAACGCCTTCTAACTTCTGTCCAAAGAAATTCAGGGCAACGTTTACAATTTTTTTTGGCGCATTTATACTAAACAAAACAAAGTTGGGCAAAACAATTGTGTGGGGAAATCAGAGAGTTTCTTTTAAATAACTAAATAAAAATCTTATTTTTTTAACACTATTTTCAAAAGCGTTTTGCTAGATTTTTAATAAAATTCTGTACAAAATAAAGTAAATAATTGGGCGGTATTTCCCCCGCGTTTTGGGCGGAGAGGGCGGGAGAATAAGGGTCATAAGTAAGGATTGTTTTGGTGAGTGAAAGTGGGGGAAGAAATATGGGACTACAGTGTAGTTCTCTATTAAGCTGAGGCTTCGTTGAGTGTGTGTGTGTGTGTGTGTGTGAAAGTCCGTAAATGTACTTTGGATCGGAGCTTTAATTAAATAATGAAAGGGGAAATGTGGCTTTGGCTTTGGTCTCACGTTAAGGAGAAAGTGAAAACTGTAGAACCAAAACGACGAGGCCGATAAAGCGACGAGCTAAACGACAAGAAACGACACTATATATGGCAGAGGGTATATATACAAAAGGTTTGAAAGGAACTATATGTAACTATATGTAATTACTTGTATTGAAAATGTAAAAGTCTGGTCATGATATCAAGTGTCTAGTAAAAATGTTTCACAGATACCAGCTACACACTTGATTCTCTCTCCTCTTAATAGATTTTCTCTGTGTGTGTGGAGGAGGTTCTAATGGTTTAATGGTTTTGTGGCTCCAGAGTAAGTTGAGAGTTAGATTGAGATAAACTTGTTTCCTGACTCTAGTTTTTTCACTTGTTATCTTCTCCCCCCCCCTCCCTCCCTTCAAGATCAATCACACCGCCCACACCCCCACCCTCCAATTATAGTCCCCCACAATAGTGTCACTTACGCACACTAGTACTTGTGTGAAATTTCCAGAGAAAATTGTAGTGAAAGTTTTTTTTGTGAAAGTACTGGTGAAAGTACCATAGTGCCAGCCAAAATTTATTGAAAGTGCCAGCGAAACTTGTGGAAGTACAGCACCAGAGAAAGTTTTAATACAATTATTAGTAAAAGTGCCAGCAAAGATTGCAACAAAAGTCCAGTTCCAGTGAAAGTTATTATGAAAATACTGGTAAAAGTGTCAGCTAAGCGTTAGTGAAAGTACTAGGAAAACGTTACTATAGAAATTGTAGTAAAAGTGGCATGGAAATCTGTAAAGAAAGTACCAGTGAAAGTTCTAGTGAAAGCAGCAGTGAAAGTATCGACAAAAATGGAATCGAAAGCGCCAGCAATAATTGTAGCAAATGTGCCAGCGAAATAGGAAGTGAAAGTACGAGTGAAAAACGTAGTGAAATTGCCAGCAGAATTTGTAGCGAAAGTGCCAGTGAAAATTGTGGCAAAGCTGCCAGCGAAATATGAAGTGGAAGTACCAGTGCAAAACGCAGTGAAAGCGCCAAAAAAAATTGTAGCAAAAGTGCCAGTGAAAATTGTGGCAAAGCTGCCAGCGAAATATGAAGTGGAAGTACCAGTGCAAAACGCAGTGAAAGCGCCAAAAAAATTGTAGCAAAAGTGCCAGTGAAAATTGTGGCAAAACTGCCAGCGAAATATGAAGTGAAAGTACAAGTGAAAGTTGTATTGGAAGCAGTAGTGAAAGTACCAGAGAAAAACGCAGTATGTAAGCGCCAGCATAAATTGTAGCAAAACTGCCGGTGATATTTTTGGTAAATTTGTGGCAGGAAAATATGAAGTGAAAGTACCAGTGAAAGCAGTAGAGAAAGTACTAGCAAGAAACGTAATGAATTCGCGAGCTAAAACTGCATGAAACGTGTCAGTGTGCGAGTGAAAATTGAAATTTGTAATGAAAGCTGGTTGTGGGGAAAATAAAAGTGAAAGTACCAATAAATGAAAGTCCATTGCCCAGAACAGAGAACCTTGTAGTATAGTGTCAAATGAAATGCAGGGGAGAATATTTGAACATTTGTAACTGTCGCCTTCCTTTCATCTAACCCTATACATTTTTACAATGCATATACTTTCTCCTCTCTAACACATTAAAAAGGATTCATAATTCTCCTCCGCTTTTACAATGTAGACTAAATAAAGATAATAATTAATTTCTGCTTGTGCTATGTTTGAACGTAGATACAGGGAATTATGACGCTCAGCGGCAGTGCTTAGTTAGACAACGTTCAAAAGTATTCTGAATCCTTTTGAAGTTTTTAAACTTTTAAATATCCCACACTGTTGAAAATAATGCAAATTGAATCCATCTCTTTTTCTTTTAAGTTAGAAAATGAAATACAAAAATATATTTTTAGATGCTTTCAATTTTCAAATGCATTCCCCTGCGGTGGAATCCCTAATTCTATTTTTAAAGAAATTCATAAAAAGAAAGTTGAGTGTAAAACATTCCATGTTTCTTAAAATAGTTTTCTAATTTAAAAAAATTGCAATGATGCACCAAATATATTAAAACAAATAACAAAAATACATTAAAGTGAAAGCTGCACTTTCCCATCGTATGTATTAAAGAACCCAAAGAGAAATTGTGGCTAATTAAGAGGTAGCTAGCAGCTTACTCAGATGTGGCTTGTCCCCCCACAATGAAATTGCCTGTATGAGATTCTACTAAAGGGTATTGCAGTATACGGAGGGATATACTAAATGGTTTTGATATAGGGATAAAGTCCCTGTAGGGCCTTCCATAAATGACGTCATAAGAATACAAATCGAAGTTTAAAAAAAAATTAATATAGTAGGCGCAGAAGACTGCGGTGACTATAATGAGAAAGAATCCTATTCTTGGGTGGGTTGAATTTAAAAAGCGCGGGTGGGACGTCTTTAGAGAACCCCTCTCGAGTAATTCCTGATAAATGAGTGTAGTTTGAAAGTGTGATGGGATTGGGAATGAGAAAGGATTGAGTGTGTGAGTCAATTTTGCTTTCACTCTCCCGTTACATTTTTTTTTGGTCTGTGGCTTTCACTATACTCTCTGTGACTCTCTGACGTTTTGCTGTGTGCGTGGAGAAAGCAAGTTTTGTTTTGTTTTCTTTGGAAATTGGATGGGAATTCCCATGATAATTTCCCTTGATTTCTTGTTAAAATCATTGTTTTGTTCTTTGCAGTGTGTTATATTTGTTATGTGGGTATGTGTGTGTGTGTGTATGTGTGTTCTTGTGTGTTGTGTCAAATGACAGGGCTTGTTTGTGGCTGTCACTCTCATTTGTCTTGTCATTCGATCCTCTCTCGCCTTTTGACTCTCACTCTCTCTTTCACACCCTTCACCTCTCTTCATACACACACAGACAACGCGAGTCAACATATAATCTCCAGCCTCCTTTCTCCTTTCTCTCCCTATCTCTGTCCAAAATGAGACCCACAGTTTATTTCCCTTTTGAATAGACCATTTTTCACTTGCTTTTTTTCTGTCATTTTTTATTGTGTTGAAACTGTTGTTGTACTACAGTGTGTGTATGCTGTATTGCTCTTGTACAGTTTTTGTCATGCCATTATATTTCCCCACTTATCTCTTTCAAGTCCTATTAACTCTTTCCTTTGTCACAACACACAATTAGCCCTCAGAAATAAATTGTCAGAGCCCTCCAGAGCATCGCATCAGGCCAAGAGGTGAAAGTAGCGACAATGGGGAAAGTGGTGAAAATTTGTAAAAATGGTGAAAGTAGTGAAAGTATTGAAAATATTGAAATTAGTGAAAGTGGTTAAAGTAGATGAAGTGGTGCAAATAATGAAAGTAGTGAAAATTGTTAGTGGTAAAAATAGTACAAGTGGTGAAAGTAGTGAAAGTGGCAAAAATTGTGAAAGTGGTGAAAGTGACAAAAATTGTGAAAGTGGTGAAATTGGCAAAAATTGTGAAAGCGGTGAAAGTGGCAAACATTGTGAAAGTGGTGAAAGTAGTGAAAGTGGCAAAAATTGTGAACGTGGCAAAAATTGTGAAAGTGGTGAAAGTGGTGAAAGTAGTGAAAGTAGTTAAAATAGTGAAGGTGGTAAAATTGTTGATATTGGTGAAAGTGGTGAAAGCAAAACAAAGCTCCCGCAAAATAATGATTTGCATTTTTGGTTTGTTTTCTAACATATTTGTATTTTTAGGACGGAGAAGAAGGCCAAGGCGAGGGACGGAAATAGATTTTTGTTGGCAATGTTTCTGCCGTCTGCATATTAAAAATGTATGTTATATGAGATGATGATGATGATGATGATATGTTGGCTGGTGGGGAATAGGGAATCAAGATTTAAAAATGACACAGCACAGGTGTGGCTCTTGGCTTCGGCTGTGGCCATTAGTATGTATGTACGCAGCAGGTAAATGCTTTATGTTGGGCGTCTAATTGGAAAATAGAGGAATGGTAACTGGAAGGATAATAAACTGGATATGAGAATCAATTGGCGAATGCTGCGGCGGATGGCGAATGGTGTATTTTTTCCCCCTTTAATGTGACTTTAATGCTGATTGCTTTGTGTATTTTTAGCCGCGAGACTCTTTTCTGTTGGTTGTTTCACAATTCCAATATGTTGTTGTTCTTGGTAGCTGGTGGCTTGTGTCGTTGTGTCTGGTAGGATTGTGGGTGGTAATTATGCGGTACATGTGCCTGGGATCGAAATCGGAATTAGAAATAAGTTTTGGTTTGTTTGTGTGGTGCGGTGAGTTCTGGTGGATTTTGTGAGTCATAGGGAAAAGAATGTGGAGCGGGAAGATGAAAGAAAGAAGATTTAAATGGGACAAAATGACGGATGTATACAATTTGATGACGAGAAAGCAAATGTTTATTTTTTAACCGACAAAAAAAAACGACAACCGCCGATGCGGAACG
The DNA here is from genome assembly GCA_034695245.1 of Dicyrtomina saundersi. NCBI lineage: Eukaryota > Metazoa > Arthropoda > Collembola > Symphypleona > Dicyrtomidae > Dicyrtomina > Dicyrtomina saundersi. Next base: position 10,564 of record JAQFZE010000318.1, on the reverse strand, counting down.
GATGACAAACTTTCTCCTATGCTCGTTTTTTTTCAGCCTCACAGATCTATCCCAGGAGACTGATCACATTACGATATAGGAGATGAGATGACATCATCTCGCAGTCAGAGACAGACGCTCGGGGATCTTTTTAATCTATGCACACACATCAAAATAAATGTTGATCTTTGTGAGAGACAGACACATTCAGATCCCTTTGCTTTCCGATTTTTTTTTGGACCGTGTCCGGAGGCCACGTAGAGTGATCTCTATATTCAGAGACTTTTGCTTTTTTTCCATTAAAATATTTGCAACGTTTATTACGTATTTAGCTATGGAAATTGTATGTGTATTTTTACTATTTTCCTTGGCTTTGATTTGATTTACTTTCACCCTCAGGACGGAGCCACACAGGAGGGAAATATCATTTCCTTGTCAAACAAACAAACATGCCTTTCATTTGTTGAACATGGGAAAAATAAACTGCCATTAGCATTTGTATGTTGTGGCATTGTAAGAACTTCCTTCTCCAAAAATGTTCTTTTATTTTTTTCAATGTGTGTGCGCAAATCATATGTCACTTTTTGACTCAAATTTTCTTTTAATAATGTACGGGGGATTTTAAAATATATGGCGGCGCTATGTTTACAAATGCAAAAGGCCACCTAGATTTTTTGTACTTTTTTCTAAAATTTTCATTTTTCATGTAAGTAGGGATCTTATGTTATTTAAGGAGGCAGGTTGATTTAAATTTAAATTTTCCAAAATTGAAAATGACTTTCAACACTCAATAATAAGGGGGCTCTGTGCTGTAGGTAGAAGTACTTACGGGGCATGCATCTGTTACGTATCCAAAAAGGGAAGGGAGGGGGTGGGTACATGTAAAAAAAGAGGGGTCTGGTGGGAGTCCAAAATTTTGGATTTTTGGATTTTTGTATACGTAATAGATGTACGGCCCCTCATAGGCTTTATCATTCGTCAGTTTGAAGTTTGATGTGTAGTGTGAAAAGCATATTAAAATGAAAATGAGACTGGGAGACGACGACACATTTAAATTCCGCGCTCTCAAAAGATTAGGGTGGCAAGTAAGTGTTCAGTTTCAGGCAGAGAAGGAAATAAATCTAAATTGTGTATTTTTATGGCTCACTGACTCGGATTTGGGGCAAGTATGTAAAATGAAATATGTAAATAAGTAAAAGCCCTCCTCGGTTTCGGTCCAATTCCACCCACGCCCTATATGTACCTCTCACTACACCTCCCAATCGCCATATATGTGTTCTCTGTTACCCGGACCGGGACCTGGACCGACACCCTGGCTCTGGCTTTGGAGAGGGATTTAAATGGAAGCTCAAGAGTTATATTGCATTAGCGCTCTGCTTTTTTTATCCACATTTTGAAATTTGGAAGTAGACTTTTGAAGTGATGGTGAGGGGGTGGGGGGTGGGGGAGGTGGAGGTGGATGAGGATGTGGAGGAGGATGGGATGATTTATGAGAGAGAGGAAATTGGAAGGAAATGGGATCCGCGTGGAAGTGGAAATGGAAATGAAATGATTGATATGTAACGGGCGAATGGCGAATTAGGATTCATTTATTCACATTCAAAACTGACTGACGAGCAACAAGCAGCACCTCCGAAAAAAAATCTCTGTGCTGGAACTGGAGAATATGCACCTTTGAAGACCTAATATGCAAAATCCCGCTACATATATAAGACGGCTATATGGAGTAATATGTAGATGCTATATATGACAGAATAAGGAATCTCGAACCCAAGGAAAAGAAGGGGCTTTTAGAATCATACATATTACGGGATATTTGCATACAGACAGACACCTGCGGAAGCACTTAAAAAATATTTCCAAATCACATATCATATCCAAATACTCTCCCAACTTTCAAGACTTTCAACATGTGCGAAATAAAATAAAAATATGGAAATGTAAAACAGTATATTATATAGGAGATAGGGATTTCCTTTTTTTGCTATGGGAATTTTGTCGGATTTACATATGAACGTCATGTCATGAGTCATGAGGACTTTTTGGCTCTGTCGCACTACTTTGGCGTGGGCGTGAGAAAGCTATTTAAGTATATCCAAATATTTCTTGAAAGGGTATGAGATACATATGTGTTTCTTGGAAAGGGCTTTTGGAAGCTGCGGAACTGGTAGTATTATTGCAATATGTACACTGTGCAGAAATTTAGTGTATTTATTTCTCCATTGGCAATAAAGCTCCTGGAAAAATATCTTTTTTAAAAATGAACTGTGGAATGAAACGTTTTAAAAATGACTCGAGTGGTTTTTTTCAACTTTAAAACTTTTATAGAAATCCTTGGAACTTATTGCTATAGCTTCGAAATTTGGGAAATTAATTTTGAATGAGGGATTTACTTGGCTACTATGAGATGTGATCTTTTTTTAAAATAAAAAGTCCCTATGTTATTAACATGGGGACAGTTTAGTTTCAGTTTGAGGGACGAGATGCAAGTTGGCAAGTAGGAAAGTAAAAATAAAGCAAGTTTTCCTCAAAAAGCGCCCGAAGTAAAAGCGGAAAGCGGTAATTTAAAAACAAATAGAGACACAATTAATTCAGAATTGAGACTCACCATTCTTGTTTGTGGCGGTTGATGAAGCGGAGGCTCCTGGTTTTGACGTCTCCAGAAAGAGAAGACGGAGGGGATGGGTGGTGGCTGGAACTGCTGACGAATATTAGTGTTGTATTGTTGCTGCTGCTGCTGTTGATCAGGTGGGAGGGGGTAGAAGGAGGAGGCGGAGGAAAATCCCCCTTGGGACATGGAGGACTGGAGATGTGGAAGACGATAGGAGGAAGGGGGTGGGGGTGGTGGGGGTGGGGCGGCTGTGGTGGTTGTCCTTGGTTCTCTCATCCTTGTTGACCTGATGGGGTAGTAGAAAAGACCCCGCTTGGAGATTTCCCGAAGGAGGCCCCCCCTCCCGTCCGACTCCTCCCCCTCGTCGCTGAGTCTCACGTGACCAAACCGAAGTTTCTCAAAGGGGGTCATCAGAGCCGGGTTTTTATTGGCTACCCTCCCATCTTGTCCCTCTGGCGGTGCGAGGACGAGTGTTCCAAACTGACTCGCGCTCCCTTTCCTACTGTTACTACTACTACTGCTGCTGTCCTCGGCCGCATCCCCTCCTCCTCCACCGTTGCTCTCCTGCCGGAGCAGTTGTTGTATTTGCTGGAAGCTGCTCGGACTCGCGGCGGGGTTCTTGGGCGGAGGACTCAGATGGAGAACGGGCTGTGTGATGGTGGAGGCGGGAGCGTTATTGTTATTATTATCCGCCGGGGACTTGGCCTGAGCCACCTCCTTCCATACTTTTTCCATGGGCCGGAGTTGACGGGGGGCTCCGCCCCCCGGTCCGCCCCCGTAGTTGATCTGACCGTAGAGCCCATGTCTCGAGGCTCTTGACCGGGAGCGGGAGTTAAGTTTAAAATTCTTGAGACTCTTCCCGCCCGGACCAAATCCACTCATCCTCCCCTGATGGGGGTACTGTTGACCGTGTGGGTTGAAGTTGAGGGAGGAGGAGGAGTGTGGGGGGAGTTGCCAGTAGATCTGGTCAAAGGTGGGGATGGCATTCGTAAGCTCCGCCCTTGACTGCCTCTTATGATAGCGCCACATGGCCCGGAGCTCCTCACACGTCGGCTCCCCGATTCCGTTGGACATCTCCCCAAGTCGTTCCCCACCCCCACGCAAGCCCCCCACGCGACCCCCAGCCCTCCCCTTCCCCCCCTCCTTGTAACACCAACTGAGGGAGGAGGAGCAGGAGAGGAGGAGGAAAACGTAGAGACTCATCTCTGTCCAACGCATCACCTTCTGACCCTCACGAAAGCGAAAACCCATCTTGGAGTATTGAGTTTGTGTGATTTTTTTAACTTAATTATTTTTTATCGTAAATTTTTCCCCCTATTTTTACCCACAATTTAAAATTCTATAACTTGTAAATTTATTTTGTATTTATTATTGTCGTCGTCTGATGCTGATCGTGCTGATAGTCGTTAATTGTACTAATTAATTTGACTGGAAGACTTTACAGGATTTGTGAAATGTAGATTCTCTGCTTCTGATGCGGGCTCACAACTTTCACTGTTCGTTTACACGGCCGCATTTTGCATTGCACACTCTTGCTGATTTAGCGCTCTACTGTTCTCTTTATTGTGATTTCTTTCCTAAGCTGGACGTTCTCTGGAAATTGTATTGTTTGCTTCTTCTTTGCTACGTTATGCTTTATTTTTCAGTGGGCGCAGGTGGAAGGATGGACTCACGGGATTACTTGCCACTTTAACCGCATGTCCACGTCAACGTCAAAAACGTCGAAAAAGCACACAACACCTTCTTAACTCTCTCCCACCATCAGACTTGTTTCTTTTGCTTTTTTCTTTATTGACTGCCCTGTCCTATACGCACAGAACTTGGAGATGCCCCGCTCCCGCTCCTTCCTTTTGTTGGACCTTTCTTGAAGGATTTAAAAATAGCGCTTAAAATATGTAGTTATGTATGCGATTAATTAATTAAGGATTAGCTTTGTGAGTGGGTTGAATGAGATTTGGAATGAAGTGAATCCAATCAAAACTGATTGACCTACTTGTCCTTTAAATCCCTCAAGCACTCCAATCCCAGTCCTCGAGTCTTGTCTATCTCAGCTGGCTAATTGAAATTTTTGACTGTAATCGAGTTATAAACTCGAATAAATCCAACGTTAGTAGCTCATTTGTGTGGGACGTGCTACCAGCTTGAGTGTAGTAAGACAATTAGCTTGTGGAGAATAAAAGTGGTGGTAGTGAGCGTGTAGAAGGGGCAAGCTGAGTCGTCGCTACTTGATTTTTCGACTGTGGACACACGTTCCCTCCCTCTATTTGAGTGAGCTTTGTTGGAAAGAAACTTGTTGATGAAGTTTAGTTTGAGATTCCAAACGTTGCTTTGTCTTCTTCTTCTGTCTGTAGTTTAGACTGTAGCTTCAAGAGCCAAGTATCTCTCTGACAGAAAGTAAGTGAAAGTAAGTGAAAGTAAGTGAAAGTAAGTGGGGTATGAATATCATATGTTCTAATTTAGGATAATTTGATATTTGATGGATTGTAGGATTGATTTCTCGTTCGTAGGAGGGGAGGCCCAGGGAAAGTGCTGGAAAAAGTGCTGGAGAAAGCGGAGAAAGTCAAGTGGATTGGCAAATATTGACTGGGCTCACGTTCTTAGTTCGAGAGAAAGGAGTGAAAGTAGTGGAAGTAAACGTGAAAGTATTATATTGTTAAGAGCTATGGCTCTTTTACTCTCCCACTTTCACCCACGAACCGATCACTTGACTGCACACAAGGAGATGATCTGACGCTTTTTTTCTATACTATAATATAGCTTTCACTTTTTCTCTCTGTCCTTTTTTGTATGTATACAGTTGACTCAGATTTGAGACAGAAATTGACTAGTGCTTCCTGGAAGTCTGTTTTGTTTGCAATTTAAAACGTATGGTGTAGGAGAAAGTTGTATTGTAGCCAGGAATTGATTAGTAGTTATTTTGTTTCTTTCTCTCTTTAGGTTTGTATAGTGAGTGAGTGAGTGAATATGTGAGATTGTACTCGTGCTGGGAATGGGAAGGGGAATGTGCTGAGTGTGTGTGTGTGAGTGGAGGGAGTGCTGGCTGCTCCTGTGTCCTTTCTCTTCGGCTCTCTAGATCCGACTGAGGACTGACGCGGTGGTGAGAGTGAAAGGAAAGGAGGCTTCTAGACTCCGTCTAAATGCACTGCTGATGAGAGAACAAGTGGAATTTTCCCCAAGTGGATGTGAGTCAAGTGAAAGCAAAGTGAAAGCAAAGTGAAAGTTTTGTAGAGTAAGGATGTTGGATACTGGAAGCTGGATGCTGGTGGACGTGGACGTGGAGAGAGAGAGAAAGAAAGATGTATACGTTTTCGCTCCTAAACTTTCTTTCAACTTTCTACTTGCTTGTTGGTTTGGTGTTCGTGTGTGGGTCGTGTGGGATTGGTCCGTGACAAACCACCCACGCACTCTGCTCCTTATCGATCCATACAACGAACCGACGAACCTCACCAAAACCAAGTCTCGCAGGCCAGAGCCAAGTTAACGAAGGGAGAGCTAAGGCTAAACACACAGAGCCACACAGGGAAAGTTCCAACACAGAGAAGATAGACCAAGAAGGGAAAGTATAGTTCAAGTCGAACGTCGTCGTCGACATGGACATGAAAGCGGAAACGAGGGACGAGGAGGGAAGGAAAAGACATGGGGAAAGATACAGGAGAAGATTGGTGAGCGCGGGGAAAGTGTAGTGAAAGCGGAGAAAGTAGAGAAAGTATCTATCGCAACGTCGAGTGTAAGCTGACGAAATTAAAGAGGAAAGGAGAGGAAAGGCAGCCACTGTCTCTGCCTCCTCTTTCACTCCCATTCACAAATATGAGGAGGACAGGGAGGGAGAGAGAAAGCTATGTATACACAAAATAGGAGGAATGGGAGGGAGAGGAAGAAGCGAGGAGCTAGAAAATCAAAAACAACAACAACATGAACGAGACGAATATTTCCAAGCACGTCTCTTATATGATTAGGACCTATTACTGACTGACTACTGGCACTGGCCCCGGACTAGGACGTCCTTAATCCCTTGTTAAGTGAGTGAAGGAAGCTCCGCCGGAGCTAAAATATTATTCTTATTATTCACGAGGCTGTCTTCGTCTTCCTTTTCTCTCTCAGTTTCCTATTGTTTGCACAAGATAAGCGGATGCTGCCGTGGCCGATGATGTTGCTGAAGAAGGAGGAAGGAGGGGAAGAGCCTCTATTACTTTCCCTATTACTTCATTACATTCACACACACTCCCTTTCTCTTTTTAATGCAATGAAAATAAAACCACAACTTCCATGTATCTCTCTCACTCACAGCTTCCGCTCCTGTGCTTTCTCCGCTTTCTCCACTTTCACCACTTTCTCCTCCTCGCCGTCTAATATTCGAATTTGCACAGATTTTCTAAGAAAACTTAAATATCTGTATAGAAAGCGCCACTGTTTTCTTTTGATTTAAACAAAAAAAGTTTGATATTAAAAATGTGGGATAGAAAATAATTAAAATTTATAATCATTACCATATATTTATTTTGTTCTGGGAATTATGTTCTCGGAAGGATTTAAAATTTAAATAATTTATGCGGATGGTATTTTAAGATAGAGCGCCGAGCGGTTCCTGGTTCCTTTGTAGTGCGTAATTTTGTTATTTTGCTTTGTTTTGTTGTTTGTGTAAATAATTATTTTGATGAGAGGATGTGGGTGGGAGATGCATAATATTGAATATACATGGTACGAGCTTCTTTATAAATCTTTGTTGCGACGTAGAAACTTACGTTTTATTTCTATTGGGTTTCATGACGTCATAATATTAATTTTGAATGTTCCAAATCAGGGATGGGATAAGCGGTGTTTTGAAGGGAAATTGTTTTTACGCCCCTTTTCATCATTATTTTTGCTTGGCTTGTTTTAATTCTGATATTATCTACTTGCCTCTGGCTTTGAGGATAAGGTGGTTCTTTTTTAAAATTTAATGAATGTCAATAATTACTTAGAAATAATACTTGTCTAAGTTTTTAATAACAGTTTTTTGAAAACAAATAAAGAAGAGAGAGCCACGTAATTTGCAATTAAAATGTTATAAGTAATTTCATAATAAATTTTTATTCGAACTTCGAGTCGATCTATTAACAAATAGAACTTTTAGGAAATGATTTAATAAACGTTTTGGTTGGATGTTGGCGGAGAAAGTGATTTATAAAAGTGTAATATATACGAATCCTGCTGCTTAGACTCTTTACAGATTTGTTTCTTCAAAAAAATATGCTGCGGATTGGTATCTCATGAAGAAGGTAACTAGTTTAATTAGATGATTCTACTCCAAAGGGATGAATGAGCCAGATGAAGGATTAGAAGAGAAAGCCGCTCAGCATCTTTCCCCTTTCTTTAATCCTCAGTTTGTTTGAAGTAGACCGTGTGAGGGGCCTCAAAAGTTTTTTTCTCGATACTGAAATGCCGTCTTACACGAATTCGAGTGCCAAAAAAACACTGTATGTGTCCCCACACCTACAGGTAAGTGGTGGAAATGGTGAAAGTTGCATCAGTTTTAAAAATCTACGTTTAATTATCTACATAATCTGCTCTGTACAACTTGACGTAAAGTGGTTAAAAAATAGTGAAAGTAGTGAAAGCTACGTCAGTTTTTTGTAAATCCTTGCACTTTATTATTAGAATAAAATGATCCGTATATCTTTAATTGAAAGTGGTGAAAGTCGAAAGTGAACGTGGTGAAAGTCGAAAGTGAAAGTTGTGAAAGTCGAAAGTGAAAGTTGAATGTTTTTAATTTTTTCTTTTTTAAAAAAACAAATCTACCTATAGTAATCATAAAGGTTTTTAAACCCTGCTTAAAATGTTCTATGCAGTAATTTGTTGGTATTTTAAAAAATGAGGAGAAAGTTGAAAATGTGCGTGTTTTTCCTCGCCGCTGGTAGCGTAGCATGTGAATTATTTGAGGAATTCGAGTTATGCTGAAGGAAATAAGAGGGAATGATACTACTGAAAGGAGTTGAGGATATTTGAATGGAATGTTTTTGAGGAGCTTTTGTGTAGTTGTGTATGGTCACATGTATATACTCATATTGCATGTGGATAGAGCTCCTTAATCCCAAGTTGATGGATATGGAGTGCAGATGTACGTATATTAATGGGACTTTGCCGCTGTATTTTCTACTTGTTATAATAGGAAAATAGAAAGAGCGAGAGAGAAAGCTGTGAGCTACTATGAGACTCGGACGAATGATGTTGAATACTGATGATGGGGCGATGGGAATGTGGAAGAGTGGATTTCAAAGTCATAGAGATGCGGATGCGGATTTAACTATGCCGATATTGTATATCTTTGTAGCTGAGTTAATAGTTGAAGGAACGGAGGAAGCCATATAGAGACATTGTATAATATATGTATATCATTCTAATATTTAATTAATAACTGTTTAATTATTACTAGGACGACATCCTTATTTTATTTTTACTCACTTCACTCACAATCACTCACAATTAGTCTGAAGCAGGGAAGTATTAATTCCCAGTTCATGTTTATGTATAAATTATACAAAAATAAGTATGACGCTAGGAAGTTGATAAAGGAACACACGAGTCACAGACAGAGTCATACAAGTCTGTCGTTCAAAGACAGTAAAAACGATAGCTTTTTATTTTTATCAGCCCGATAATTCCGAGGAATTGAAAAACATGTTTTGAATTTAAGTGGAATTTAAGTGGCCTTTATTAAAATGAATTCATTTAAAAAATTGAAGGATAGTCTTTGAACATTTTTGAAGGAGGCTGTTTAAATCAAAATATCAAAATATTTTTTGAAAATCAAGGTTTTGTATATTCACACTATTTACAGCTTTAAAAAAATCGTTTTCAATTGTTTCAGGATGCAAAATGCGTTATATTTACTAATTTAAAAAATGAAAATTACACTATTTAGGGTGGCTTTCTACGATGGCAAATCATGCAATTTACAACTTTCTAAAATGCAAATTATATACTACTTACGACTTTTCCAAAGTGCAAAATATGCCATCTTAAGGCTTTTCAAAGTGAAAATAATGCTATTTAAGACTTTTCAAAGTGCAAGTGATGCTATTTTCAATTTTTTAAAAGTGTAAATTACACCTTTTTAAGCGATTTTAGAAATGCAAATTTCCGTGTTGGCTATTTTTAAGAGGAGAGAATTGAGAGAATGAGAATAGTATAGCAAAGTATTACAGACAGAGATAGCTGGTTTTGTCTCTTCAAGAATTAAGAATAACATGTGTTGCTGTGTTGGCCGTACGCATATCTCTACATGTAGATAGACAGGATATTCTGGAGAAAGCGGAGAAAATGGGGAAAGTAGTGTGCTTGGTGTCTATGGGAAAGGATGGAGTGAGTGAGTGAAGGGCTGAGACGCAGTGTAGACTCGGGCCGAGGAATGATTGAATGGTAAGTAGGAGCGGGGAGAGAGCTTACTCTCTCTCTTAGCTTTAGATCCGCTTAAGCCACCCAAACGTTTACGTAGCCAGAATCTCTATTGAATGCACAAATATAAAAAAGGAGGAGAAGGAAGTGAAAGACGGGAGGAGGAGGAGGAGGAGGAGGAGGAGGGAGAGAAGGGAGATCGTAATCATAATCCGGATTTTGAATTCTGCATTCCCTTTTTCAAAAAAAAAATACTCTATAGAAATTCAATTTGTTTTCTCCTTTACTCCTTTATCTCCTCATTTTGTCTCCCATTCAACTCTCTCTGTCTCTCTCTCCGTCCTCCTCAACGTCGTTTCCACGTAATTTCCATCAAAGCCCAAAGGGCCAATCACTACCCCTCATCCCCCCCTCCAACACCTCCCCCCACAAACATTTACATTTTTATTTTCTGTACATGTATGCAACGTATATCCAACCGCTCCAGTACACAGTACACAGTATACAGACACTATAATATACCTTATCCCTTTTTTCTTGTTTTCCATGTTATTTGGTTTGCTTTCTTTTTATCGTTTTTTATTTGTGGTTGAGTTTGGA